>ML822803.1:0-87275 GCA_009831015.1 Picea engelmannii
AATAAATATATCTTAATTATTATATATATGCTCAATTCACTAAATAATATTTAGTCTGGTGGCTATCCAACTAGCTCTTAAGCTACTTAGTCGATTGTGTCAACTGCTATGAATTGTGTATGAAGTCATACTCAATCCCACAAGGGTACATTCCTATTTTTCTTTTGTGGGGTTCAGACATTTGACTGCAGTATACGAATCCTTATATTTTCCAAGTAAATAGATACAGGTTGGTCCCCATCAAAACATTTAATATGATTTAAATTTCTAGCTGAAACTGAGATCAATTCATTACTGTCAATTTCGATATCGATACAGACATCCCAACCTTGGAAACTCAACGAACATTTCAGGGTGTTGAATGTGGAATCAACTATCATTTTAGTGTTAGTAGGTGGCCACATGCAAAAATATCCTATCTTGTAACCTCATCCAATGGATCATAAGCGTAACGACCATGTACAAGGGATAAGAAACATACCCAAAGTGTTTTAAGAAACGAATGATAAGTTAGTATCAAGTTGTCCCTCTAATTCTGTAGTGAGGCAGTTTATACATTCTCTCTGCCTAACCTTCATGCCCTAGCCTACCTTACAATCTCTGAAAGAAGGGACTTGTTGCTCTACAACTCGTCTTGTTTATATCTACCTTGTATACATTTTGGTATTTTATTCTAATGGCATTTCATGTGTAAGTTGCATTTCAAATTGCATTATTTTCCAATTTTCATATCCATTTTTTATAACAATTGTATCGTACATATTTTCTTATGTGGATATGTTTTGGTTGTTTATATAGTGAAAGACAATTATTCCATATGTTATTTCACTAGGATCCCAACTTTGGCCATCAAACCAAAAAAAAAATTGTGAAAAGACTCTATATATTAACGAGGTTATGTGTTTGAACGAATGCATTGGAAACTTGCTAAATCCAAAACTAAAATTAAAGATTTAGTAAATTTAGACTACTATAAAATTCATTGTTAAACATAAAAAGCGTAGTCTAAACGTTTTACCTTTTGGCTTTTTTTCGATGATTTTTTCCATTTGATTTTGCCTGAAATCCTGTGAGGAATGGTTGGATCTACATATTTGAGTGGCTAAGTTGGTATAATTGGAGTGCCCCAGGGATTTTTCAGCACGTTGAATCCATTTATGCATTCATAAATGCAATTTTAACAACAACAAATAATGTTTTTGTCCATATTTACATCGTCGGATTCCGACCAAAAATACCAAAAGGTAGAACATTTAGCCAATGCCGACATAAAAGCCCTCTAAAATTACTCAATTATTCAACATAATTTAACTCTTATGGTAATGGGTGGTTGGCATAAAAGGGGGGAAAATGGGTTAACCTTTTGTAACTCTTATGGGAATGGGTGGTTAGCATAAAAGGGAAAAAAATGGGTTAACCTTTTGCAGGGTAATTATCATTCCAATATTGTTAAAGAATATATGTGATTACTTAACCACCCCACACACACACACACACACATATATATAACTTATTATATTTACTTAAGGATTAAGTAGTATGATGACTTTATAAATATTTTCACAAAAGTGTGTATTTATGAAAATCTTAGGTTCATATGTTATCATGTCAAATAGGTACATATAGTAGGAACAAAAATTGTGAATTCTTTCATTCGCAATACCATCATTTTAGGTATAATTGGTAATATAAGAGGTTAATTAGTCTAGAGGATTAATTTAATAGATTGGTTCCATTGTTTCAGACGTTGTCAGTGATTAGATGCACTATGTAGGTACTTATCTCAATTCCCATGAGGTTAAGCACATTAAGTCTACACCACCCACTTTACACTCGTTACCATCTTTGGAATGGGGGGAAGTGCCCAAGAGTTTCTATGAGAATTATTTCTAAGGAAAATTGTAATGTACTTAAGCAATTACACAAAAAATAATTATAGAGAAATTTTTCAAGAAATATAAACTACAAAAAAAAAAGAGAGAGACAATGAGATAGACCCTGTAGAATATAACCCTTGCATTGATAATCATGAAAAGATAGATCAATGTTCATGGACCTCTTCAAGGGGGAAACCTCGTATTGCATAGAGTTACAATGAAATAACAATACTTGGCAAAACATTGCATATCCTTCTAGCTCTATAAATAGTTTCTCATTGGAAAAACCATAACTACTTGTTGTCTCATCATTAATGAGTACCAACAACCTATTGGACCTTATTGAATAAGGACAACCCTTTTATGTTGAGTAACTACCCACTTACTATTTAATGGGCCTTATTCAAAGAAGATGGCCCCATCTATTAATTGACTAGCTGCTAAATATCCCAAGGTAGGGAGGTTATGGTAAGGCCCTAACATGTCCTCCCCTTTCAAAAGCAATGTTGTCCTCAAGGCTAAATGTGTGAAAAAAAAATTGATTCATGATGTTGGTTCCCTTGTGGAATTTTCAAGCTCTCTATCCTTTAATTGTATTAGAACTTTCCAAAAAGCATGTCGATGTATTTGGCATTCACTTGTGGCCAGTACTACTTTGAATTAAAACCAAATGGAACCTTCTTCATCAAGTTTGAGAAGGTTGGTCTGAACTTGATAGTTAGGCCCCATGACCTTTTTCAAATAGGACACATGAAAGGATGGTTGGATCTTGGAGTGGGAAAAAAGAGTCAATTTGTAGGCATCATGTAATAGGGTCCATAGAGATTTAGCACTAACTTACGGTGGCCCTTGTCTTTGAGAGAGGTTTGTTTAGAGGGATGAAGATGAAGAAACACTTGATCCCATTCTTCAAAAGAACACTTAAACTGATGTTGATAGGCATGTTCCTCCATTATGTTTTACCAAAGTGAGCTTGTCCTTAAGTGTGCAAAGGATGGATATTATGTGTTAAGTGTGTGATCCACTTTCTAAACATTGGATGTGTCTGGTAAATACAAATCCATTAAGGGGGGGGTTTCCATAGAAAACTCCATATGTTGTAGCACCATGATAAGTAGTATTGTACCACCATTCGGTAGGGGGTATCAATTGAACCCATTGGTGTTGTCAGTCCAAGACAAAGCATCTCAAATAAGTTTACAAGAACTTGTTGACCACTTTTATTTGACCATATGTTTTGGGATGATAAGCTATGCTCATTTTCAAGTGTGTGTCTTGTATTTTAAACAATTCCTGCTAAAATTTACTAGTGAAAGTGAAATAATGATCCAACACTATTGAAGTAGACATGCCATGTAATATTAAAATATGGTCCATGAATATTTAAGCAAAAATGGATGGCATAAATGGGTGTTGTAAAACAAAAAAGTGAGCATATTGGGAAAGGTGATCAACCATCATCATGATGACAAATTTCATACTGGCCTTACGGAGGCCCAATATAAAATCCAAGGAAATGTCAACCCGAATAGTGGAAAGGATTAATAGTGGTTGTAATCCTGATGGAGTCTTCACTATTTCACCCTTGTTCCTTTGATAAGCTTCACATCCAAATACAAAAGCATTGATGTCCCTTTTCATGCCTATCCAAAAGAAGGAGTTCCTAGCTCATTCATATGACTTTTGAAATCTAGAGTGACTCGTTGTAGGAGAGGAATGCAACTCCACTAACATCCTTTCTTTTAAAGTTGAATTCTATACCAAAACAATACTCCCTTTATACTTCAAGGTGTCTTCCTACCAAGTATAGCCAATAGTAAGTTAGGAGTCTCTCTTAAGTCATTGGTTGAGTTGAACCATGTTTTCATTATCCATCCATTCTTGTTGTACCGATTCAGGATAATCTATTACTAGTAAGGATAAGGCAAATATGGATCCTTCCTTCTCATATTTCTTATACAAAGCATCGACCACCATATTATCTACTCCATTCTATTATATGATCTCATGGTTATAGCATAACATCTTAGTGACCCACTTTTTCTTCTCTAGTGATGACAACATCTATTCCCAAAATTAGTTCAAGCTATGTGTTGGTGCAATTATTTGCATAATATATTACCAAACATAAATTATCAACCGGGATTCGTAATCAAAAGAGTTGATGCACTATATGTGCCGATAACAGATAGGTTCCTATGTCTGATGAGTATAGTTCAATCAAGAAAACCACATAGAAACCAATACTCTATTTTCACACTTCAAAGATAACACTCTTCACACAATTCATAAATTACAAAGCAAAACTTGCAATCATGCACTCAAAATATTTTTCTCAGATAATGCCTTGTCCATTTACAAGCTCATGAAATGGAAATATGGACTTTGAATTAGTTATCTGTAGCTGCTACTCTTAACAACAACTAGGAAGCAAATATGGGCACACTTCAACAATACCACTCCAAACTTAGAAGAGAAAACTGATAACAAAACTTCTCAAGCAAACAGTGAATCGAAAGGTTCTTTCTTAGGTAACAAATTTGTTCATTAGAGGCTCATGAAATGAAAAGATGAACTTAAGATCTATCTCCTGGAGCAACTAAACTAACAAGTGGGATGCTCTAATATCCTCTTTTAGACAAATGATAAAAAAATATTTGTAAAAATAATTGGTTATATCCTCTAGGTGAATTGCCAATTGCTCGAAGGTCACTATAAAGTCTTCAATGTGCATGTTTGGCACAATTTGGTCAGCCACCCTAAACACTAAGTATCGATTTCAAGAACAATAAATGGCCTTCACAAACTAGTTCCATGCAATGTACCCCCCATAGGAATTATTATTCCATTGCCACCATTTTCAACACTATCGAGCCAAGGATAAAATAACCAAACAAAGTTTGATTAAGTCATTGGAAATACTTTGGAGATAGAAGTAGTGTTACATCTAGGTAACCCAACTTCTCAGGTCAGAACCACCAAACTTGTTCAACTCTACTTTAGGAAATCAATACCACATATTGTTTGGATTATTAGGAAAGGGTGGCCTAGTGCAATGTCCTCCTCCTAGGGATGATTCACTAGTGGGGGGTTTCATTTCTGGCTCCAACCAATTGGCCACATAAGGCAGGAAGTGGACTGCAATTTGAGTGAGTATTTGTTACATGTATGTGAGCAAAGAAACCTTATTTTCCAAGGATTCTATCTTAGTAATGTGTGTGTAAACAATTGAGCTAATATCAAAAACCTTGGAGTCAAGATGAGTGAACTAGTTGTCCATTTGGATGGTTATGTTATCCATGGGTGATTAGTCATGTGCCATGTTTAAAGTGGACATCATGGAGTCCTTGGGTTCGCTAGAAGGGTTACAAGGGTGTTATACCAATGTGATCAATGTCACACAATGAGACTTGAGATAGGTCACCCACAATAGTATGATCGAGTCCACAAAAAGTGTTACTTGAGAGAGCTATACCACTACGATCAATGTTGCACAAAAAATATTTCGAGATAGTTCCCCCACAATGGTATGGGTTAGCCCCAAACTCTTTTTTTCAATGTAGTACTAGAGTATTACTAATGTTCAAGTACTACTGCACTTATAAAATTTGCAAATTCTTGATATTCTAGTACACAAGAATGATCTCCCCAAGTGTTGTTCTCGATGTACTATAGCAATAACATGACTAAGAGGTTTATCTAAGGATGGTTTTAGGTGTGCCTAGGGTCCTTCTAATGTACCCAAAGGTATGTGGATGATCAAATTTGTATATAGATTTTTCCTTATGCATTACTAGTCACTAGGTACCAAGAAAGGTATACAAGGTTGTCCAACTAGGTGACTCCACTTGTATTCCTTGTGTTTATGCTTCACATCGACAATTTTACTCACTAAACAACATATCTTTGTTTTTAAAGACATTGGAACACATCTCTAACCTAAAAAAATATATTAAAATTCAAGTGCATGATGACACAAGAAAAAGTTTTGATACCACTTGTAATGTACTTAACCAACATAAATAATAATTATTGAGTAATTATTCAAGAAATATGAATTGTAAAAAGTAAATAAGATAGAGAATGAGATATAGCCCACATAATATAACCCTTCTATTAATAATCTATAAAAGACAGAGCAGTGTTCGACCTCTTTGATCAGGGGCAACCTCTTATTGAACAAAGCTCCATTACAATAACAACACTTAGACAAAATATTACATAGCCTTCTAGCTTTATAAATAGTTTCTCACTAGAAAACCCCTAACTACTTGTGGTCTCATCATTAATGGGTATTAACCATAATGGGTCTTATTCAATAAGGACAACCCTTTTACATTGAGTAAATACCCACTAACTATCTAATGGGGCTTATTCAAAGAAGATGGCCCTAAGTAGTAAGGTTAGGGTAGGGCCCTAACAAAAAAACATATAAGAGATTTATTAGATTAGCCCGAGTCTATTACTTTAAAAATTTATTCATTTAAATTTTGTTAAGGTTCATTTATAAGTTGCTATTATTTCTTTTGATGATAATGATGTTAACTATTTTTTTTTTCGAGGAAAGCTTCGTGGAAAACCCATTGAATACTTCTCCATTATCCATGGATGGTAAGCAAGGTAAACCATAGCCCCAAGGAGCATGAGAGTCAAACCCATGACCTCCCCAACTTCGAGGGAGGGTACGCACGTCTGACATCAATACCAATTGAACTAACCCTTAAAATTGATTTTAACTATTTTTTATTGAGATCCATTCTATCAAATCTTAAGAAAAATATTATCTTATGTGGATAGTAGTTTTGAAATTTTATATTTAATTTGAATGACTTTTAGATATAGATTTGGAAAGGAGATTGTTAAGATTAATGTGGATAAAATTTCAAACTTATATATTTTATAAGTTGGACATTAACTTGTCCATTATTTTGTCCCCGAGGTGTAGGACAATTGGTGACGGAGTGTGCTGTTAAGGCACTCCATGATGTTAAAGTCACCAGTTCAAAATTTGTGGGGACAAAAAATCCGGTCATGTTAAGGGTTGGTGTGGCTCAAGTCGAGTGTGATGCTCGGGTGATTTTGACAAATTAAATTCCCTTGAGTCGTGGTTTCTCAGCCACATACTAGTCCCGCAAGTCACGAACAAAAAAAACTTGTCCATTATTTTTTCCTTATAAACCTACCACATTTTATAATTTTCCCTTATTTTTTAATTAATATTATTATTTCAATAAATTACCATCTTATTTTTTAATTAATATTTTTATTTCAAAATATTAAAAAAACAGTGTATGAAAAAATTCATTAAGTTGTATTGTCGTGGTTTCATCCTCACAAAAGGTCAATCATTAAAGGGTTCTTATCCTCACTTTTTCCAACAACTATGAATGACATGTCTACAAGTTGAGGAGAAGTAAATAAACGTTTTCAACATCTAAGCTAGGCTTTTGAAAAAGTGAAACCAAGGACATCATAATGCTAACTAACTTTTTCAACAACTCTATATAGGTTTTGAAAATATGAATACAAGTACATGAAAAGGTTCTTGCAACAAAACTTCATATTTATCTTTAACGCCCTTTTCAATTATGCAGTACCTTGATTGGACTTTTAAGTAAAGGGTATTTGGATAAGCATGGCTGTCAAAAATCTTAGTTATGGTATTTTGTGCATTATACTTGATGATTAATTATTTCATTATTCTCTCAAAATTAATTTATGGCGTTTTTTCTATTATAGTCTTTCAAAATTTATAGTTAAATATTATAAAATATAAATAAATGATTAAATATATTAATTATTTTGAAATTCTGATTTCGTAAATGAGTATATCAGTTATAAAAAATATAAATAAATAGTTCTTTTTTAATTATATAACTGCATACATGGGTGGCAGGAGTGGGTGAATCTTCTTGATTAAGGAGGAACCTTAGCAATCACGTATGCTTGGGGCTTAGGCTATGTCTCAAACAACTTGGTTGAGGGTTATGTCTTTATATTTGGCTTATCCCTAGCCAAAGAAGCTAATATCAAATCCCTTCCTATTTTGGGGGACTCTATGGCTGTAATGTGAGCTACGTTGGGACTCACCACTCCTGAAAACACCAAGTTTAAAGTCATCATATCCAGGATCAAACAAGAAGCGCAATTCTTTGATGACATCTCCTATCATCACATAAAGAGGGATATAAACGAGGAGGCTAACTCCTAGGCAAAAAGAGCGATAAAATTAAGCCTGGGCACTTTGTTTAAAAATGGGGCCTATATCTACATAACTATTCCATAAATTCGACCTATAGTAGAGATCAATTCCCATTATATTTGGAATTATTTGAAATTTCATAGTGTGTTGTCTAAGTGCTAGAGATGATTTTAAAAGAATGTTAGTCCTAAAGTATCTCATGCAAATTTACCTTCGATCTGTGGCAATGGAATGCCCTTCTAATATATGGAATCATAATTGTGGGACAATACACGCACTGTGGATTAATATTTTTGATTTAAGTTTCCACCCTTGCTTTGCTCCTCTGGTTGGTGAATTGGCTTGGTTTGATGAATTTCCCTTCCTATTTGGGCTTCATTTATGCTTCTTTCCCGTGACTTGTTGGTGACAAATTCCCAGAGGTTTCTTGTGGTCAACCATCTCTATGGTGTGAGGTGGTTTTGTTTTTTTGAGGTTCATGCATTGATTATTCGTGGAAAGGCCCCATGGATTAAAATTATTAGTTTTGGTTGCCACCCTTCCTTCACTCCTCTAGTTGGTAAATTGTCTTGGATTGATGGAATCCCCTACCTTTTTGGACATCAATTCTACTATGTATCATGTGGTTCACTGGTGACAAATTCATAGAGGCTTATTATGGTTGGCCATCTTTGTGGTGCGAAGTGGATTGATTGTTCTGAGGTGTGTGTGTGGAAAGATATATATTCCTCAATCTAGAAGTTGGTTGTGATGCCTGGATTACAAGCTTCAATTTGGTCATTGATATTTAAAAGAATTTTTGGTTTGCACCCTCTTCTCATTTCTTTGGATTGAACATACCCTACACCTCCCCTGTGAGGATTCCGTCCTTTTATTTGGTTTTTAATGGTTTGAAGGAAGAAAAAACCCAAGTTTGGTTTGATTTTGTCCTAACAAATTTTAAAATTGGACCATATTGTTCAAACAATTTTGGTAGCTATATCTACCTTTACATGCTATGGAATCCTTATGTTATGTTCTATATCTTTGAAGAGGCTTGCAATGACCTTTTGGGATCAGTGGTTTTGTGGGGTTTACTACAACTATCTAGTCATAAGTACCTTGGGACTGCTTCGTATTATTAGTTATTTTGCTCGCTTTTCCTTCTTTAGGACTTCCACAACATTCCTTGAAGTAGTGTTTTTAAGGAAGGATAATTTCTTGTTTTTTTACACAATCTGGGAAATTTTTTGCATTAAAATGGTGTGGTTAATACCACTAAGTTACAATAGATCATATTCAGAGTTGCATAGCTATATCTATTCAAAACTGGCTGGACTAAGCGTATTTCCCAACAAAATTCTAGCTTTCTCCTAATATTGTTCCATATTCTAGCACTACTACAACTTTAAACTATATGTAGACGATAAAAAATACCAACGATACATAAACTAAGGAAAAACATATGTAAATTGAAATGATTTTTAAATCAACTACCCATTTCACTTTGAAGGCCTGATATTCCCTGCTTATTCCAATCCTTAACCATAGGTTCGTTGAGATCTGGTATTCAAGATATTGATGTCTCTGATACCATTCTTGTACTTCTTGATGATGACAAATGAACTCTGGTCTTCTCTCTCTGATCCATCCACCTCTAAAGATCCTCGTTCTAACTCCTCAAAGCATGAACTTCGTCTTGGAGTTGGCCAATTAAAGTGTGATGTTGTACCAAAGTATCCAAAGCATAAGAGACAGTCGAACTAAGACCACAGAGCCTAATTAACAATCTCTGACGATCTTCAAAATCATTTTCTTCCATTTTGTTGTCCTTTAGATGCCCAGAATCCTGGGGATCCATTATTTTCCACATCGGAACAATCTGCACAGTCTCAAGATAGTTACTGGGGTTGGTGAATTCTTTGTAGGGTAAAACTGATGCTGAAATGGGACCAGCACTAATCCCAAGTATCCAATCCAACCATGGAAACACTGTAATGTGACTAGAAGAATTCAGAGTTATTCTCAAGCGGGTAACCCAATGCCTACCCCTCACGACTACCACTGAGACAACACACCTACCCAACAAGAAAAAACTAGGGAACTCCAGAGACAAGGAGATGGGGGAATTCTTCCAACCGACGACCCAAGCTTCTCCAATTTCATTTTTAACCACACTTCCTCCTCTATTCCTCATTATGGAAATTCATGGAATGCTTAACCTACTGAAATGATTACTTAAACTAGAGCGTACCTGAAATTCATGAACTTTCCAAATTGGCTCGCATCCAACCTCCACCACCATGCTCTTGATGACATCCATTTCCAAATTAACATGCTTCCAATGTCATGTCCATGCATTCCCAGTTTCCGGAGAAAATGCTATCAAGACCAAATACATTGTTGCTCCCCTATGATGGAACTATCAGTGATTCAATGCATGAAAACGAGACCTCCACTCACCCTCTATATTAATAGCTCTGCCTTTGTCGTCATAGACATGTCTTACCCACATCCACGAAGTTGTATGCATGGGTAAGAGCCAAGTACTGCTCCCATCCGTCCACCCAAGGGCCCCGTGGAAGGACAAAAAAAAATGAGGGTCCTACCATATGATCATGGAGGGGAGAGGAAGATCTCCACTTCTTCATCCATCATGAGACCTAAGGGATTTCCTATGGCCAAATTGGCCAATTTTTCAGCTGCACTATTATATTTTTGGAACACATGGAATAATTTCACTGGGAGGTTTCCAAGTGAAAAACAAATATGGTCCAAAAGTTTCTTTAAATGGATATCCATTGGAGAGGAGTCAAAAACCAAAACTCTGATCAAGTTCTTGGAATCCCCGATTATATTGAAACAAATAATTTTCCGATGCTTGACCAATTGGATGCCCTGGAACAAAGCATAATATTCTACTATGTTGGTGGTGGTTATTCCTAAATTCCAATAGTAATCAAAACCTTTGTGTCCTTTGGGTCCATACAATACCCCCGCCCCTAAGAAACCTTCCTCTGTTGGGTTACCCTTGGAATCCCCAACAAATCATAAGGTATGAATCATTAGGGTGGAACTCCAAGAGTCAATATTTGATGAACGAAAATGAAGTTGTCAGGTTATTCGTTGAGTTACCTTAGACTTAAAAAAAAAGGAGAGATTAAATTTTTTAACCCAAGCTTCCTCATATAGATTTAATGAGGGAACATTCGCATGTCGAAGATGTTTGGAGTTAATAAATTCATCCAACTCGATCATGTCCTTATTAGCAATTAGACTGGGGGAGGACCACTTGTTTTGAAAAGTAGCATGATTCCTTGCTAACCATAGTTTCCAACAAAGATATTTTTGAATGGATTTCTAGAGCCTTTCAAAGATTTGTATTCCTTGAAATGTACCTTGATAATAGTGCTCCCATTTTCCCAAAAGGGTTTTAAAGTTGGTTGGACACTAAATTTTTGGGCTAATCTCTTGAAAGATATAGGGCCAAACGTTTTCTGAAAAATCACAATCCCAAAATAGATGTTGTGTCGATTCAAAATTGATTTCACATAGCACACACCGAAATGGACCCTCAAACCCTCTATTCAATAGATTTTTTCCAGTTAGAATCTTCCCATGTTCAAGGGTCCAACAGAATATGTTGATTTTTGGAAAACCATCTAGATTCCAAATGTTCTTCCACCAAGAAGACCTTTCTGGAAGGTTTGTTTGAGCTAAAAAAGACCGATATCCTTCTTTTACTGAGAGTTGGCGCATGCGAGGATAGGTTCAAGAGCCTGGGTTCAAGGTAATTAGTGCAACAAAATCAGCCCTTTCGGCATCACCTGCAAGCAGGTGAAGTCTCACCCGAGTTATCTTTACGGGGACTGTAGGAACCAAGATTCTGCAGCGGTGAGGGAAAGAAGGGAGATGCGCTCTGTCATACCTACAGGATCCTTTCACGCACTAGATCCTAGTTAATGTGTCCTAGTTACTTAATTCTTTATGCATATCAGTCCATATTCACATCATTTAGTATTAAGGCATACAATTAAAGCCACTGTGCATTAATCTATCAACAATATTAGTAAAGATAATCATTCAACCATAGTAAATGCAATAATTATTACAATACAGACATGAATAATCATTCGACAACACAATTAGACACAAAGTTACTATAGTTCACCCCCTCCTGGGATACTTCCACAAAATATTTGCTTCTTTATTATATTTGAGGCATTTTTCTTGCACCCTACACTACAATGGATGTTCAATACACAAAATTACTCTTCTTGCATTGGTAGCTTTTGTACACACGTAATATACTACAATAGCAACCAAAACCTAGAATTCTATCATATGTTCTTCAATTCTCATCATCCTCATCGACTTCGCGGGTAGTTTTTATCTTTTATGCCCTTTCTTTCAAGTTTCTTTGCCATCTCATGATGAGTTGGCTACCACTCTTGCTCGGCTGGTGACAACTCATTATGACCTAGATACGGCTCATGGCCAACTATTTTTCCCAAATTTTATGCTAGTTGTTCTTTCCTGTCCCCCATCTTCTCCTCTTTCTTCCCTCCTCTTTCTTGATCTTCTTGATCCTTTGCCTTTTCCCTGTACCTCATATATTCTCACTGTTCTTTTCCCAAAACTTCCTTCCCAATAGGCCCCCAACACTCACCTGTGGGTCATTCTGAGCCACTCAGGCCTATTGTGTCGTGCTCGTCCATGCCTCAGTGAATTTATGGAGAGTGTCCTTCATTATCTATAATGTTGTGTGATTTTGTCTTCCTTGTCCGTAATCTCCTCCATCATCTGTGCGGTTACTATAGTAATTTTTTCTTCGGTGTCTTTCGCTACTAATTTTGTGGCGCTCTATGCGATGGATAATTCTTCTAGCACCCTGATGGATTCGTCTTGCAGTGGTTGTTACTTCTGTATGGTCTTCCTCTGTTCTTACTTCATTTTCTCCACTATGTTGTACATTTTCTTGTTAGCCAATATTGTTGACATTATTTCTGGTGGGGCCAACGTGTTCACATGTTCAGTGGCCTGCTGCAGTTCTTCCTGTTTACTCCTTAGCCTATATTCCAACAATTGTACTTATGGATTCATAGTAAGCATTTTCCAAATGTGTGTGCCAGCGTCACACATATTTATACATTCTTGTTCCCAACATTTGATCTTTGCTAATGTTGTATGCACAGTCTGCTCCCTTTGTGCTCTTTCTTTCGGTGGTGTCCCTGGTGTTGCGCACACTTCTAGCTCTGTGATCTTCATGTGAAGGCCCTTGATAGCCTCACTAATATTTACTACTTGTTCCTCTATCATGGCCTCTACCACCATAGGTACTTCTGGGACCTCCTTGAATAGTTTTTGGAGTGTTGCATGCACTTTTTGTGCCATCTATTCGGCTTCCTTCTTCTCCTTCAAGCCTTTGGCAACCTTTTCTTCCGCTTCACTTTTTTTCTATCCTGGCTTTCTCTGCTTGTCCCTCAGCTTCGCTCTTCTCTTTTTTTCCAAGTTCCACTCACTATTCTACTGCACACTTTTCCTGGAGCACAGTGGTGTATTATCTCTGTAGTTCTTCCTTCTTGGCTTCTTCTTTGTCCAACTTGTTGGCTGTGGTATCTACCCAAAACCATATTTCCTAGGTGATCTCGATGTGCAAACCCTATAGTAATTTCATCTACATCCGAGAGACTACTAAGTCCACATGACTTGGCCTTGCAAATTCTCCTGTACTTCTAGATTTGGTAACATGTTTGTTTGTACTAGGATCTTGAGTACTCTTTGCTTTGTTGTCATCTGTGTTGATACCCCAGTCCTTGATTCCGCTTCTATGCCTCCTTGGGCTATGTTTTCTCCTTGCGCAGGTGCCAATCAGACTGTCTCCAATAATTGTTGTAGCCTCAAGCATTGGTCCTACAACTACATTTGTAGTGCTTATTGTTTCTTTGTTGTCTCTTCGAGGACTTATTTTGCGACATCCCTTAACTGGTATCCAATTTTTTCCATGTCATCATTTGTTAGTGCATAGACAACTTATGGCTTTTGAGCCTTTTGCTTCTTTCTCACAACTAGCCCTTTGCTTTGGTCTTGTCATTTCCTTCATGTTTGAGGTAAGGATTATATAGGTTGATATATTGGCCCTATTTCTGGTGCATCCTCCATTCCATTTCCTCGATCGGTGTCCTTTGAGCCATTGTTGGGAGGGTTTGTTTCTACCTCTGTGTATTGTGTTGCTAGTACCTTCCATTCTGGTTCCTAGTCTTGCATGACTAGTTGGATGTCATATTTGGTTATCTTGAATTTTATTTGGACCCACTCCTCCCTTGGATCCTTCCTGGCTTTGATGTACATATGATTCCTATCTGCGCGGAATTCCACGACTGGGCTATATGCCTCCACCAGTTGTGGAAACATGCACGATGCATTATGGATACTCTATCAAATTCTTTCACTATAGCGAAAGAATTCTACGTTGGTGTCCATCTACCTCCTTTTGATTATTGAGAACCACAAGTTATGGTATTTTTCCGCTATGCACGGCTTCCCCCCTCAGCCCTAAAAAATGTGCATCCTCTGGCTCTGCCCATGCTGTGAAGGCAATCAAGATCAGTAGTTAGGAGTAGTGAAAATCCACCCCCTTATCTTAGGCTTCAATGCAGTCTAGTAGGAACTAGCTCAGTAAGAAAGGGCCCCATATAATTGTAGTGTCTTCCACACATTTCTCTGCAGAATCTACTACCCATGTTGGGACTTGATACTTCCTGCATTTCCGTAGAAATTTTTATGCTAACATCTGTGTGGTTATTCGAACTATGAGGTTGCATATAGTTGGCACATCCAGGCCGTAAACCCCTCTAACCATGTGAAACTTCCCTTTCATTTCCTCTGACTGTGCTCTTTATGGTTTTTTACATGCAAATAGCGTTGTAGGTTCTTTCCCCTTGGTGGGTAGTCCAGCGAATCGTGCTATCTGGTCTGTATCAATTGATATTCACATATCTAGCCACATGTACCCCCATGTACGCAAGATAGTAGGAGTTTGACACATACATTAATTTCATTGTTGCGGCCGAAGTGTGGGATATCGAATAGGTTGAGGAGGTCTGCTCGCTCCAATCCTCTTGCCCAAACTTTGGTAACTGGGACGCTTTGCTTAATGAGTGGATCTACCTAAAGTTCCAACTATTCATGGGGTGCAAGTTCAGGGTACTTCACCACCTTTGTAATGTCATGATATACATATCTTAGTTGGGGCACCTTCCCCAACATGTCCTTGTCAAGAATTACTCCCTTAGGAATCGTTGGAGTCACCAACCTATAGTCTAGGTTCTTCGACAATGTGACTAGTGGGGCATCATCCTTCCTTGACAATATGTAGTCTAGGTTCTTCGACAATGTGACTAGTGGGGCATCATCCTTCCTTGACAATGTGACTAGTGGGGCATCATCCTTCCTTTCTTGGTACCATTGTTGTTGTTGTTGCTTTGGGTGGCTCCATTTTCTATCGTTAACTCTTCTTTAGCAGTTAGTGAAGCTCTGTACTTTCTCTCTTTGTGCTCTCTATTTTTGTTGTAACTGCTAAGTAACAATAACTCTCTTTTTGCAGTCTTGGTGACTTTTATTCCTTGTTGCCAGTTGTGTACTAATCTTCGCGCCTTCCCACCTATCTCCTTCGCCCATAGTGTGACAGGTGCTTGCACTAATGGAGTTTTATTTCCAAATCCACTAGTATATTTTTGTCGTGTACTGCCACTCAGTCATGAGTATCGATGAGTTTTTTCTTTTATGATGGATTTATGACGGAGCCTTTTGGCAGCTATATGTGTTGTTATAATTGTTTTTTTTATGACTTGTCCTTATCCACCCATAACTGTCGTTTCCTTCTTTTTTTGTACTTGACAACTATCTCGTCGTGTGGGATGGTGCAATTACTACTGCATACTTGACCATTTTTGTGTCGGGTTTCCCTGGTTGGTGCAGTTTCCCCTCCCTACATTGTTTCCATTTCCATTCTAGATGTGCTTTTTTTTTTGTGCACGGTTCCTCCTATTGCGCAACTTGTCCGCCCTCTTGATAGAGATTTAGTCAAATTTCGTTCACCCTGCCTTTCATTGCTACTCCATTAAGTGTTTCCAACTTAATAGCACCTACCTCTGTCACCTCTTGGATCACATATGGTCCTAACCAGTGCATGCAAAACTTATCTGGGTGTTGCCTAAATTTGCTATCATATAGTAGTATCAAGTCGCCTACTTGGAATTTTTTCGACTTAATGTGTTTGTCAGGCCATGTTGTTTCCCTTTAATTTTTCACTTGTTTATGGAACCCTATGGCAAATATATCCTCCTCAAGTTGTATCAGTTGTGCTAGTCATTCCTATATTGTGCCTGAATCCCAAAAATATGTGATAGCTACAATGCAGAGGCTTGGTATAATAAATTTCATTGGCATTACTACCTCTTGTCCGCATACCAACCTGAACGGTGTTTAGCATGTCAACTTCTTGCCCATAATACCTGCAATGATTCTTAAGTCCCAGTCATCTCTTCCCATGTTGCAGATTTTTGTTATTGCATTCTCTAGGATTGTTTTGAATGCTTCCACTGTGCCATTCGCATGTGGGTGGTATGACATACTCTTCTGGTGGTGGATTTGGAATTCTTTGTTCAAGGATGTTATATTTTTATTGATGATGTGTGTCCCTTGATCACTCATCAATGGTTGAGGTAATCCAAATCAAGTTACTATGTTTTCGAACAAAAAAAGTGTCGCAGTTTCTATGTTGGAGTCTGTAGTTGGCGCAACTTCTTCCCATCGATTTAGATACTATGTTGTTGTAATGATGTACCTAGACCCTGATATTCTTGCTGGTGGGTTGATTGGTACAATAAATTCGATAGCACACTTATCAAAATCATGTAATGTAACTTTTGGATTCAATGGCATCTCATCCCTTCTAGAGGGTTTTCCGACCCTTTGACAAACATCGCATGTTTGACAATATTCCTTTGTGTCCTTGTGGAATGTAGGTCACCATAACCCTACATGTAAGACATTTTGCAGAGTGGCTTTTCCTGCATAATGTCCTCTTGTTATCTCATCATGCGCTTCTACCACTATATTTCGTCTTTTGTGTTCAACTACGCAATGTCGTAGTACTCCATCTGCGCCTAGTTTATATAAGCTTCTTGCAATTAATTTGTACTCCACATCTTTTACTACCAACTTATTTTTCTGCACGATCGTCATGTCTGAGGGGGCCATGCTTGTGCTTAAGAACTATACAATGTATGTAAAGTAGTCATCCACCATCTTAAATATAAATAGTTTTGCATATGGAAAGCTATCTTCCAAGTTTCCGACCTCTTATCTCAATAGTATGCACAACAGATGATCTGGTCCTGCATTGAGTTTACCTAGTTTTACTACTAGTTCAAATTCATACTCCTGGAACAATAGGAGCCATCTAAAAATTCTTCCCCTCCCAACACTAGCTTGTTGACCAAATATCTAAGCGCATAATTATCTGTGTACATCTTAAAGTGTGATCCTAGAAAGTAGTGTCTAAACTTCTGCAGCGCGTAGACCATAGCTAATCCCTCTCATTCTATTGTGGTATAATTTTTCTATGTTGTTGATAGTTTCCTACTTGCAAAAGCAACTGGGTCGTCTATGTCGTTGTCACCCGGTTGTGATAAGATCGTGCCCAATGCTATCGATGATGCATCCATGTGTACATGAAAGTCCTTGTTCCAGTTAGGGAAAATTAATATCGACGCAGTTACTAACTTATGTTTCAATGTGTCGAGTCATTTATGGCAATCATCATTCCACTGGAACTTCATGTCTTTTTTCAACAATTTTTCCACTGGGTCTGTAATCTGCACGTATCCTTTGATACATTTCCTATAATACCTGGTATGATCCAATGTCGCACACAACTTCTTGATTGGTTTGGGTGATTGTAATTCCAGAGTAACTACAATCTTGGCGGGATCAACTATCAAGCCTTGTTTGCATACTATGTGTCCCAATAATATTCCAAATGGTGCTCAAAAAATACACTTTTTTAGGTTTAAGGATATCTAATGTTGTCTACACTTATCCAACATCAATCTTAGAAATTCGACATGATCTCGTAACAGGCTAAATATAGTCCAACCATACAAGTAGACTTCTAGAAACTTGTGAATAACTTCCTTAAACACTGCAACAACTACTCTTGAAAATACAACAGGTGCGTTCTTTAACCCAAACAACATTAATGTGTATTGGAAGCTTCCCTATTGTGTCACAAATGTAGTTTTGTATCTATCTTCTAGTGGAATTCTTATCTGATGGTATCTTGAGAAACTATCTATCAACGAATAAGCTTCTTGTCCACCTACATTTTCAAGTACTTCATCTGTGAATGACATTGGGAATGGATCATGTAGGCACGCATCATTCAGTTTCCTCAAGTCGACATAGATTCTAATTCCCCTGGTTTTCTTATCCTAGACTACCACGAGACTTATCCATTTTGACTCCTCGACTGGTTCGATGACTCATCTCTTTAGCATGTGATCTATTTCCTCGTTTAATTTTTCTTTATATATTAGATTCAACCTGTATGTCTCTATTTCATTGGTTTATCATATTTCTTCAGTGGAATCCTCGTCGCCCCTAGCTTTCCCGCTATCCCTTTCATCTCTGAGAATGTAGTAGGGAATAAGTCTTGGTATTTGCGCAGTAGATCGAATATCATTTCTACTATTTCCCCATCCTAGTAGTCTCCTATCTGTGAAAACTTAGGGAATTATTATATCCCAATATTAACTTTTCTTGTCTTTACTAGTTGTGCGTATGTTTGTAGATTCCATCTCTGGGCCCTCAACTGTTCATTCCCCTTATGTTTCCAGTACCTGGATGTTGTGGGGATCTTCTTCTTCATGGTTCTCCTAGGTCACATTGTAACATTTCAATAGTGTGTGAACCGTCATAGTGGCATTATGTGCACCGCATACAAGTATTACTTCCATTGAGTATGTTTTGGCAAATATTTTATGTTTAATCACTTGTAGTGTTGTACTTATGAGGGGTGACTCATTATGAAAGATAAAAATTTCCTGGAACCTTTGAGTTATGTAATTCAATTATGTTGCATCCTTTTGCATCTCCAATTCTAGGTACCAGTTCTTTGGAATGGTATCCAAGGTATTTATGAACTTGTGTGTCCATTCTTTCCTTGGGATCGATTTCCATGCCTTTTCACACTACGCAACATGAGCTATTTGGTTTCCTTCCCAAGTATAATTTTTCATCATATATCCCTCCTCAATATTGAAACTTATCTGGATTAGTCTCCTACATTGTCTCCAGTCTTTCATGTTTTCTTTGTGTGTCGCCCACCATCTTGTTGGGGTGGCTTTCAATACGATGTCTAGTGCTAGTAGCCTTTGTTTCTCTGGTACTCATGCCTCAAATGTTTGTACTAATATTGTTATGTTTTTTAACCCATGATACTTAGGTGGGTTCCACAACTCTATTCCAATCCAATGTACTGATTTGGTCATGCACGCGCATCAGCATGTTGAGACTTCATGCATTCTCTGCTGCCAATTTTTCAAACCTGCTTCTGAATTTGATGTGAACGAACTGATGCTTCTCCAACTAAGCACTTCATCTGTAGTGGGGTTAAAATAATCGTCCATTCTCACGGTAGTGTTGTACATGTTATCAATTTCATCACCCTTTGTTGGTGTTGTGTACCTCCTTCCGTATTTTGGGTCTAAGGTCGTAGTAACTTTCAAGTCTCCTACTTCAAATATCATATCTCTCCTTTTTAAATTCATAATGGCTTGGTTATGAAATGCCCATTCTAGTCCCATTAACGTTGGGTATGGTTGATTGTCATCCACAATCTCGATAAATTTGAAATCTGCGACGTTGCGCACTCCATCTATATTCATAGGTATTCATGTTAATCTCCCAATAGGTACTATTTTGTATTGATTGGATAGGCTCAATTGGAGGGTGATCACACTAAATTTGGTTTCCCCGTCATCTCTCATGTATGATTAGGTAACACATTCACATCGGACCCTAAATCTAAGATTACATTGTCTATGTCGTATTCTCCAATCCGCATGCTAAATTTGAATTTTCCATTGGTTTTTTTCTTGCGCAATAGTTGGTTCACTAATTTATTATTAGTAGGGGCCGCCTTTCCTTGATTGTAGTGATCAATCATAGAGCATAATGTATGCAATGATTTTTCATCTTCGACCAACTCTAAGAAACTTTTCAAAAAAATTCCTAAGGTGCTTACCTTCTCCAGTGATCCTTTGGTCATGGCCTGATCATCAGTGGGAAGCCTATCGAGCGTATATGGTATAGAGTATGCTGATGTTGCCCACTTTTGTCGCAACATTTCCTCCCTCGTCCATTTATAGGTTTATTTTTTGTCTTGTGGGTCGAATGTGGGTACATGTATTGCTGAATTATTTGCCCATTGTTCAACATGTCTCCCTCCATTGGTTGCATCTATTCCTATTTTGGTTCCTCTCAGTGTAATGACTGCAAGTTTGGGTCCTTCATCCCTTGTCTCGGCTGAAATATTTTGAATGTTTAGGTTCTAGTTTTGATTCCCTCTAGCCTGCCATTTTCCAACAATTGTGGGCAGTCCTCTGTCGCATGTTCTAACGCCCGACAATAAGTGCATGTTGTGTAGGGATTTTGTAAATCTCATGCTAGGTGTCCTGGTTGGTTACAATTATAATATATTATGGCACCTCATCCTCCTCTGCCAAAGTTTGTTCTACCTCTATCCCTACCAAATCCTCCTCGATTTCCTTGATTAAATCATCTTGGAGTATTATAATGCTCTCCCCCTTTTGTCACAATGCTCTCTTCCTAAATTTTGTACATGTATGATGTGTGCTCCCTCATCAGATCAAATGCTCAATAGTTCTTGTCCTCATGTCCTACTGATTTACAAAAACTAAATAATAATCATATTGAACTGGCATTCATGGGGGTTTGTTGGCCCTTGACCAAGTTTTGAGGATCCTTGGTCACGTTTGACCTACTTTTGGGACTTCGATAGGCTGTCGAAGGAGGAGCGCAAGTTGAAGAAGAGATCGCAGGATCAGACCCCTTGTTTAGGTTTTTTTGGCTTTTGGGCTTATGTAACAGGTATGGTGATGTTGGCCCATGGGTTTAACCATGTTTAGGCCCACTTTGTAATGTATAAATGGAAAACTAGGCGATGTAAGTAGTAGTTTTATGTGATGCTAAGTGAAAAGGCGCAAGTGTGTGATACCAAGTGCTAAGTGCAAGTGATATTTGTACATGCTTTGTGCATGTTGTGTGAGACTTACAAGGCTAAGTGCAAGTGACTGTAAGAGATTGAGTAGAAGCTTTGTGTTGTAACCTAGCTCCGGGAACTAGGATCTGGCGAGGTGCGCACATATCTCCTGTCTTATGCGGAGTAGGATCTTTTGGCTCTGTGCATGTAGAATATTGACAGAAGATAATAAAAGAGAAGAAGAGTTGGTGGACGGAGCCCCAGGCTGGGGGTGAACCACGTATATCCCGTGTTGTTATGATTTGTGCGATGTATTGATGTGTTTATGTGTTTACTTGCTTAGTGCTTTGGAATATATAAATGACATATAGATTTGTTGATGTTTTGTGCTTAATAATATGAATAAGTGCCAGATCTAACCCATGTGAATGTGCTTAGTGCTCATCTATACTAGATCTGAGTGAATATTGCGATGCTCTGTGATTAGGGTTTTTACTGCAAAGTAGATACTGGTTAAATACTGATGAACTATAACTGCTAAGTGCTTTGTTAAGGTGTTGTAATCACAGATCGATGTCCCAGATAAGGTTGAAGAAATCTGAGTCCTGCAACCACCCCTGCCTCTACCTCGGGTGAAACTTCATCTGCTTTGGAGGTGTTGTCGAAAGGGTCAGTAGTTAGCATTTTGTTGGTGCGCTCTTGAGCATTGAACCCTGGGTCTTCCCCTATGCCAACAAATAGTTCCATTGCTGGGACTTGAAAATATGATTGTTGGGAACTGAAGTAAAGAAAAAGAGAAGCTCTATGCATAGATCTATTGCTGAAGTGCGCAATATTCGACCTGAAATTGTGATTGCTGGGAACTGAAGAAAAGAAAGCTCTGTGCGTAGATATTTTACTTTAGTGCACAGTATTCTACTTGACCTGTAAAGATCTGTGCTAAGAAGAGAAGTCAAATCTGAAGAAAAGAGGTAATATCTTGAAGCTTTGTGCTCTGATAGAGGTAAGAACAGTGAAAAGTTTTGATTGAAAAGGTAAGATAAGTGGAAATTTTTATTTCGAAAGTATGGATCTACGTATGTTTGATAAATTTTGTCCTAGCCTGAAAACTAAGGCACAAATAGAAGAAAGTAGGTTTTATATGAGTAGATCTGATATAAATGATGAAAGATATGTTATTCCTATGCATATAAAGAATGTTTGGACTAACAAATGGATGCAAGATCCTAGAAAGAAATTTTTGCAGGTTAGTTACTGTGACCCTAGTGCACAGTACATAAAAGGTTGGGGATCATTCAAAAGAAAGAGAGGAGTAACTCTTTGTTATAGTTGCAGAAGACCAGGACATCTTGCTAAGGAATGCCCTGATAGAAGACCTAGTTGTCTTTGTTGTAAATCTATGGACCATGAAGTTTTGGATTGCCCTAGAATGATTGCTAAGGTTGAAATAATGAATATGAGACAAGAAAACCCTGAGGAAGATCAAGAAACTAAGACCATGGCAGAACCCTAGAAAGAATCAGAGAATGTATTGCTACAAATGAAAGAAACCCTGAATGCTCACAGAAATATCAACTTATTAGAGATATTCAAAGAAAAAGAATGCATAGAAACAAGAATAGGAGACTTCGACATTGACTGTGTTCTGGATGAAGAAACACAGGTGAATATCATGATAGAATAAACTTGGAAAATTTTAGGAGATTCCTTCATTAGGAGGAATATGATTATTTAGAGTAAAACTAATAACCCTGTGTGGAACACTCACCCAGATATCTATGAGGGCTCATGGAACTTCGACAGAGGAATATTTTGAGGTTGTTAAATTTATTGAGAGAAGCACCCCATTTTCTATGTTACTAGGCAAAACCTGGATTGAGAAGGATCAAGCCAGAAGAAAAGAAGAGGAAGTCTTAGAACAGAAGATGCAAGAATTAAAAGATTTCATGACTAGGAGGATAGCGCACTTGATCGAAGAATAGGAGAACAAATCAAAGTTGTTTAGAACTAGAAACTTCGATGTCGAATTTGAAAGAACACAAGAACACTCACAGAAGAGTGGAGCACCTACTCCAGACAGAGAAGAAGTATTTCCCTTGAACCCTATGAAATACCATCAACAACGTGAAGTTACTACGCCAAAAGGAGATAAGACTCAGAATGGAAAGAAGAATACCGAGAAGAATATTATAGGGAAGAATGCTAGAAATCTCAGTAAGAAGAGAGAAAAGATAGAAAAATTGTAGAATGTTCCAGAAGTAACTTCGCAGAAGGAAGGTTTGCAAAACTAGAACTTCGCTGACGTATCAGAACAATGCAACTTGGCACTTCACCACGACGAAGCAATATAATCGTTGGAAGCATTATCGCAGTTGTAGCAGATGCCTCGCAGGACGTCTTGCAGAAACATGAAGCCAAGCAGGAGGATATGTACGACAAAATCGAGGTTGAACTCAGAGGTGTACAGCAGGCCCTTCAATATAGTCATGCAGTATCCACTACGCCCCTGACATTAGAAGCACTAGAGTTGGGAGATGAGCCTACCTAACTACACAAAATAGATGATGCGACTGAAGCTCGCCTTCGTCATGCACAGGAAGAAATAGAACAAGCCATAGAGGCCCTAAAGAAAGTGAAAAAAGTAGTCATAGAGCAATGCCGAGTTGCGCAGCAAGAGAAGGTTGCCCTCCAAACAAAGTTTGAAGAGGAGAAAGCACAAATCCAACAAGATAAAGAGAAGTTTCTCACAGAGAAACTCGTAGTCAAAGAAGTAGTCAGCAGAGCACTTCGCTCTGTAACAGGATTAGAGAAAAAAGCGGAAGAACCAGTAGAGCATCAAGTAGCACAACTTGCGGAAGCTATCCAACAACTTCAATAGAGAATCACAGATCAGGAGCTATGAACAGTGCCCAGCACTCCGCAGGATGTACGAGATCAAAGAGAAGCGACTGCTTGAAGCATAGTTGAGAGAATCAAGGCCCTCACCATGGAATGTAAAAAACTAAGTGATCGCAGTGCCCAGACTTATGAGAGACTCACTGAGCATCCCAAACTAAAGGCACCAGAGTCATAGCTATAGGAGGCAAAGCAGCAAGCAGAAACAATACAGGTGCAATTGAATCCCCTGTCAGCAGTCGAGAGGGTGAAGCGATCCCAAGAACAATGCATTTCTCAACAACAGGTCCACACCATTCATAGAAAAGTCATGGAAGTGACTCAGAGGCTCCAACCAATCTAGGACGAGGCCTGCCAACTATTCGCGGAGATTGAAGGCTGAGGAGCAGAATTGGAACAAGTCGTCAATGCAGCTGAACATCGCTTAGAGGGACCTTTCAACGAAGCAGTTATCTAAGAGTTTACCAAGCAGGAGGCCTTGGCACAGAAACAGGTCGAAGTAGCTCGAGCCAAGCTCGAGGCTTTTGAAGCAGAGCTACCCTGATCAGAGTGACTCGGGACGAGTCACAGATGAGTCTTGGGGGCTTGTTGGCCCTTGACCAAGTTTCATGGTTCCTTGGTCATGTTTGACCTACTTTTTGGACTTCGACAGGATGTCGAAGGAGGAGCACAAGTCGAAGCAGAGATTTCAGGATCTAGGCCCCTTGTTTAGGGATTTTTGGGTTTTGGTCTTATGTAATGGGTATGGGGATGTCGACCCATGGGATTACCCATGTTTCGGCCCACTTTATAATGTATAAATAGAAATCTAGATGATGTAAGTAGTAGGTGTATGTGATGCTAAGTGCAAAGGTGCAAGTGTGTGATAGCAAGTGCTAAGTGAAAGTGATAGTTGTACATGATTTGTGCATGTTGTGTGAGACTTGCAAGGCTAAGTGCAAGTGACTGTAAGAGATTGAGTAGAAGATTTGTGTTGTAACCTAGATCAGCAAAGGAGGATCTGGTGAAGTGCACGCAGATCTCTTGTCCTATGCGGAGTAGGATCTTGTGGCTTTGTGCATGTAGAATATTGACAAAAGATAATAAAAGAGAAGAAGAGTCGGTGGACGTAGCCCCAGGCTGGGGGTGAACCACGTATATCTTGTGTTGTTATGATTTGTGCGATGTATTGATGTGTTTATGTGTTTACTTGCTTAGTGCTTTGGCATAGATAAATGATAGATAGATCTGTTGATGTTCTGTGCTTAATAATATGAATAAGTTCCATATCTAACCCATGTGAATGTGTTTAGTGCTCATTTATACTAGATCTGGGTGAATACTGCGGTGCTCTGTGATTAGGGTTTTTACTGTGAAGTAGATACTGGTTAAATACTAATGAACTGTAACTACTAACTGCTCTGTTAAGGTGTTGTAATCACAGGTCGGTGTCCCAGCTAAGGTTGCAGACATCTAAGTCCTGCAACCACCCCTGCCTCTACCTCAGGTGAGACTTCATCTACTTCGCAAGTGTTGCCAAAAGGGTTGGTAGTTAGGGTTTTGTTGGAGCGCTCTTGAGCATTGAACCCTAGGTCTGCCCCTATGCCAACAAGGTTATATCCCCATTTATTACATATCTCGCAATATCCTTCTCCTGGTAGTGGATTTGGTGCTCCGACTGTTAAGTACTGCATTAAGGTTGGACATTCTTCTTTGTGGTGACCTTCAATATTGCACTTGATGCACCAAACCTATCCTCGTTTCTCTTTCCCCTTTGTGATTTCTGCCAATTGAATCATTGGTGCAACTAATCGGTTCTGTATTTGCGCCACTCCGTCGTTGTCTCTGACCAGAGAGACTTCCATTTTCATAGTAATTTCCAGTGCCTCGGACTACGACATAACCTTTTTTTGTATTAAAGGACAATGAATGTGAGGTAACAAGCATGCAATGAACCACACTCTATGTTGTTGATTGGGTATTTGAAATTTCAACCTCTCCATCACATCTTTGAACCTGTGATCAAACTCCCATATAGACTCAGTTTGTACTTGTTTGATCTCCTTGAGTTCAATAATGTACTGTGACTCAAACTTTGGTTTCTTAAATTCCTATAATAATGCTTGTGTAATTTCTGCTAAAGTCCTTATTTGGCCTGATATTCTGGTACTTTGGAGCTTCATGTACGAAATATTGCACGTCCTATAAATGTTGTTTCCAACTGTGCAATCTTGTTTCAATCATTGTGGGCATTATTTGCAGTCCAGATGGTTTCATATATGAACATGTGTTGTTCTGGGTCCTCAGATCCAATTCCTTTGAACTCCAATAATTTGAGTGTATTATTAATTCCTACTATATTTTTGTGCGTAGGACCCCTTCCTCGTGATACAATATTGCTACTGTTTCTCTGGTTATTGTTGCTTTGACTTCCTCTATTGATTACAAGTTCTCTAGAAAGGGCTCTGAACATTGTCTCAAATTTAGGTGACGCATAAGAGGTTGTTGTTTCAACCTAGGAATCGACTCGGGAAGGAATTATGGGTTCCTCTATCAATGGACTGAACTATATATCTTATTCTTCTCCCTCTGCCTATTATACTTCTATGATACATATATCTACATGATGTTTTGGGTACTTATTGCGTTGCTCTCTCTCTTCAGCCGCAATTCCCGACTTCTTGTACCTTCTCCCACTACACAAAACTCCAAATTTGTCTTCTCCTTTTAATATCCCTTCCTATTTCTCCTTCATTCTCAGTCTTCCCTTCCTTTGTCCATTTTTCCTACCCTCGGGTCATCTCCTAGCCAACAACCCCAGTCCCTTTGTTAGGTGCAAAATTATTTAGATGTTTGACTCCATCGTCATGACTTCCTTGTCACATAGCATCATCTTCATCCCGGTAGCTAATAATTTTAAGAATATTCCTTGCGTACCTTTAAAGAAGTCTCTTTTTGTGACACTGTGAACCTGGGTACAGTCTATGGAATTTTTTTTACATAGCCTCACAATATACTATCTAGACAAAATTCCACTACGAGGAACGTCTTATTGTCTATTGAGTCCACTTGTCTCACTAGTTTAGGAGTCTAGTTATTTGGCACAATTGGTCTATGTCTACCAGTCTTCTCCACAAACATTTCTAGCCATTCTGGTAAAATATTAGGAAATTCACCGAAAATGATCTCATGCAAATCTATGTATACATACCTTTGTGGCCATTGCTTATTCTTTAACCGAGGGTTTTTATTCTCCTTCTGAGAAAATTCTTGTTCTTTTTGTTCCAACCATTTGGTTATCTCCTTCCTCGTTGGTCTCCAAAACATTCCCTCACTTTTAACTTCTAGATGCCAACAACGAAACCATTTGTTGGCATGCATGGATGGGTTTAAGACCTTGGTTTCAAGGTAATTAGTCCAACAAAACCCTACAGGTACCAACCCTTTCAACATCACCTGCAAGCAAGTGAAGTCTCACCCGAGGTATCTTTATGGGGACTGTAGGAACCAAGATTCTAGAGCGGTGAGGTAATGAAGGGAGACCCATTTTGTCATACCTACAGGATCCTTTCACGCACTAGATACTAGTTAAAATTTCCTCGTTACTTAATTCTTTGTGCATATCAATCTATATTCACATCACTTATTATTAAGGCATACGATTAAAGCTATTGCACATTAATCTATCAACAATACCAATAAAGATAAACATTCAACCATAGTAAATGTAAGAATTATCACAATGCAGACATGAATAATCATTCGACAACACAATTATACACATAGATACCGTGGTTCACCCCCTCCTGGGCTATGTCCACAAAATATTTTCTTCTTTACTATATTTGAGGCATTTTTCTTGTGCTCTGCACTACAATGCATGTTCAATACACAAAATTACTCTTCTTGCATTGGTAGTTTCTGTACACACACAATATCCTATAATAGAAACCAAAACCTATAATCCTCTCAAATGTTCTCCAATTCTCATCATCCTCATCGACTTTGCAGGTCTTTTTAATATTTTATGCCCTTTCTTTTAGGTTTTTTTTCCATCTCATAATGAGTTGGATACCACTCCTTCTCGGCTGGTGACAACTCATTATGACCTGGATACAGCTCATGCCCGACTGGTTTTCTCGTATTTTATGCTAGTTGTTATTTATTGTCCCCCGTCTTCTCCTCTTTCTTGATATTCTTGATATTCTTGATCCTACACTTTTTCCTTGTACCTCATCTCTTCTCACTATTATTTTCCAAAAACTACCTGCCCAACACTAAGTAACCCTTAGAACCCCAACCACGACAATCTTGATTGTTCCAGTCGACTGGATTCACCCCCCTTAGAGCATTAATAAGGGACTTAGCCTAGTTTTACAATTGTGGTGGATGTTCCCCGAGACTATAATTTTTCCAGGTACCATCATTATTCCATGTGGAAATATCAAACAAAGTTGATTTTTGATGAGTCTCCAACCACCTCTTTAAATATTCATATTGTGTATCTTGTTCCAAAGGGATTAAGTTTAAAATGTTTTCCTTCCATAAGTTGATGAATTTTCCATTACTTGGAACCCAAAATAGATCCTTTTGAAAATATAAAATGGAGGCATGGATCAACTTCAATATAGGAGAACTAGGAATATGTGGGGGGATCAAATCCACGCATCGTCTTCTAATGTCCAAGCCATATTTTTTAACAATAGCTAATTTCCACCATTCTTATTTTCCAGTGACAATCCACCAAAGAAGCTAAGCCCAAAGCTATGTTTACCAGTTCTGGATCTCGAACCCCAAGCCCCCCATGTTCCTTGGGATATTTTACAATGTTCCAATTAACCAAATGGAATTTATTTGTGTTAGATTTTCCGCCTTTCCATAGAAAAATTTGAATGAGTTGGGGCAAGACCTTATTAATTCCCATGGGCGCCAAGAGGAAAGAAAATTGAAATAATGGCAAGGAGGATAGAATTGATTTGATTGGGACCAAATGCCTAGTTGGGTTTAACAAAATCACCCCCCAAACTTTCATATTTTCTCTGATTTTCTATAGAATTATATGCCAGTATTCCCCTGGGAGGGATTTCAAACAAATAGGCATCCCCAACTATTTAAAAATATTTCAGTCATCTGAAATAAGGAAATATAATATTTGAGCGATGGCCAAGATACATCCCGCACTAATGTTCTAGGAATATATCTAACTTTTATTCTTATTTGTGAGACCTCCAGATATCTAAGTAAATTGATTCAACACCAATTTAAAACGCCTTGCCATAATTCTAGAAGCACCACCTAAAAGCAAAGTATCATCAACAAAATGGGAGTGATTAATTCTTTTGACCCTCTTGGATATATGAAGACTTGGATTTGATCCATTGATACGTTCCCACTCCACTCGATGATTCATAGATTCTCACATAAGCACATAGAGAAGAGGTGATAGAGGACATCCCTGTTTTAATCTTCTTGAGGCTTTGAAGAAAGGAGTTGGTATTCCATTGATTAGAGGGGCTATCCAAGGATTAGAAATACAAGAATTCACCCAAGAGCTAAAATATTGATTAAACCCGAACTTTTTTAAAACAACCTTGAGAAATTCATGGTTTACTCTATCAAAATCATTTGTCGTATCAATTTTTATCACCAAACCCTTCTCTCCTCGACTAGGACTTACGTGAATCGCCTCCTGAATTAATATTATGTTGTCCCAAATTTGTTTGCCCACCACAAACCCCCCTTGATTGGAAAGGATTAAGGAACATAGGAGAGGCTTCACGATGTTAGCTATGATCTTTGCCATGATTTTATAAGAGAATACACAATGAAATGGAATGAAATCTATCAAAGGGGGAAACTCCTTGTTCTTTTGGAATCAAAATCAAAAAAGTTGAAATTGTATATCCCCCAAAACGATAAGACTTTTGAACATATTTGATCATTCTAATGAAATCAAAATTAATAATGGACCAAAACCTTTTATAAAAATGAATGGTGAACCCATCAGGACCTGGAGCCTTATCTGAATTAAATTGATTGATTTCCTTCAAGATTTCCTCTTCCTCTATGTGTTTATTTATCTCTTGATTATCTTCTTCTGAAACCAATTGTGGGAGGTAAGATATAAATTTGTTATTCAACTCCTCGTCAATTTCCCCTTGTTTTGTGTACAATAGATTAAAATGTGTGGTTTCTTCTTGTTTTATTTGTTCAAAATCCTGAATTAATTCTCTTGTCGGGGACTTGATTTCATATAATTTGTTTTTCCACCATCTTACTTTAGTTTTCTTATGGAAAAAAATTTGTGTTCTTGTCCCCAACCTATAACCATAATCTTCTTGATTTTATCCTCCACATCGATTCTTCATCTTTCAGAGCTTTAATATATTCACAATGTGCCACATGTTCCCTTTGTAGAATTTATGGTTGGACATCCATTGTCTCTATACTTTCTTGTATGGCCTCTAATTTTTCTTCTTTTCCTGAACATCCAATTGAAGAGGAAGAGACAATATTTTTTCCCCAAGCTTGATTGTCGATTTTGTGAGCTTGAGCTTATGTTCCTAGATATACACTGGGGATCCTGTGATCCATTGACACCAAGTTCTGGAGATAAGGGAGAAAAAGTCAGAATTCTCCATCCATAGGGGATTAAATCGAAAGGGGATATGCCCCCAATTGAATTCTTTTTCAAAAGATAAGGAGATAGGGTGATGATCAAATCTATCCCAAGGAAGAATTTTGGAGGAGAAGAAAGTTGAAAGAGAGAGAAAGCAGATACTTATTAAGAATTGGTCTTGACTAGATCCTATATGTCCAGGCCCTGGTCTTTATTGTTCCATGTAAATTTTCCTTTTACAGGAGGAACATCAATGAGATCCATAGATGAAATTGAATCATCCATCTTTTCACGAAATTGATCATGGAAAATAGTTACACATATTTTTTATTCCAGAGTCTTTTGATATTGAAATCCCCAGCTATAATGAAATTTTGAAGAGGATCCCCATTTTCCAAATCCAAAAGGGAGTTCCATCATTCTATTTTTTCCAAATAATTATTAGGCAAGTAAACAATAATTCTAAGATATGACATACGTATAGGAATATGAGCCAACTTGACCATAATCCAATTCACTACCTGATAAATTTCTTCCAAGTGGAACATCTATGTATTCCATAGAGTATAGAGTCCTCCTAGAGAACTTCTTGCATTAATTGTCATACCCTTACTTTTTTGAAAAAGGGGCAGACCCAGGGTTCAGCTCTAACAACGCACCAACAAGCCCTAACTACTGGCCCCTTCGGCAGCACCTGCGAAGTAGATGCAGTCTCACCCGAAGTAGCAATAGGGGGTTGCAGGACACATGTGTCTACAACCAGAAGAAATGCAAAGTGGGTCGAGGACAAAGACAAACAACAATATAGATACTAGTTACCACTCTTAAGCTTACTTGGCAAGTTATATCTCAGATTTAACACAACAATGCAATAACAGGATAATAGATAGCAAATAACACATCATCAGTCACAAAGAACAACAATATATACGTGGTTCATCCTCTCCCTAGGGCTACGTCCACAAAACTGTGTTTCTTGATATATTATATGAAAACATATANCTCTCTCATGTGCACCCAGTTGCAGGGTTGATCTTCGCACCCAGCTGAATATCCAGAATACAGACTCAATATTTCTCTCAACAACAGTAATAAAAAAATGAACAAAAACAATCATAGTATCAACAAACCCCGTCCCAGGTCTTCTAGACCTTTATTTATACATTACATGGAAAAAGTATAGGTGTCAAAACCCTAGGTTCACTTGACCTGTGTTTTCAGGGCTTTGCCAACCTCTCTTTCCTTCTTTTCCGCGAGGTGCTCCAAAGCACTCGTTGATGTCTTTTTCCGCTTGTTGAGTTGTCCCTGATCCATATTCTTCGATGCTTTGTCTTCCTCGATCTTCTCTTCCAACGACTAGCTTTTCCTTTACTTTTCTCCTTCGTTTTTACTTCTTTACCCACTTCGACCCTTCCTCGGTTTATGTTTCTTCCGTGCAGTTTGTGCTTCGCCTTTCTTCCTTAATATTTGCTTCCTTACATAACCAAGGGCCAACAGGCCCCCAACACTCACATGTGACTCGTCCCGAGTCACTTCAAGATTGAACCTCCTGTATCACTTCGACTATAGACTGCATGAAGCAGCCTATGCTTTTTGCTCCGTCCCTCCCTATCTTTTGTAAACTGTATTTCCTATGTCTGGTACCCAATTTCAACTGCACCTGGTACCTAGAACCTTCCTCCTTTTCTTTTACCGACAACTGTGAGGCAGTTGGTTGTCATAATACAATTTCAACCAACTCCCATTTACCAAACCTTCTTTCCATTCTCCATTAAGGGTCTTCAACTGTGCATCTCCTCCCTCTATAACATAGGCAACCTCAAATGGTCCAAGCCAATGTGTCCTGAACTTCCCTGGATGCTTTATGAACTTATTGTCATATAAGAGGACCAAATCTCCCATCTTAAATGCTTTCCTCCTGATATGTCTGTCGTGGTAAGCCTTTTCTCATTCTTTCTGTACCTACTGATGAAATCCTGCAATAAACCCGTCTTCTTCTAGTTCCAGCAACTGCACAAGCCTGTCTTGAACAACACCGGTGTCATCCATACTTGTAAATGTTGCAATTCTTAAACTAGGAACCAAGTATTCCATAGGTACGACTGCTTCTAAGCCATAGACCAACTTAAATGGGGTATGCGTTGTTAAATTATTGCAATTAGTTTGATAAGCCCACAATACTGTTGGAATTATTAAATCCCAATCATCTCTATTAACACTACAAATCTTATTCAGCGTTGTCTGCAAGATATTATTGAAATATTTCACTATACCATTCGCATGTCGGTGGTATGGAGTGCTCTTCTAATGGTGAACTTTGAATTCTTGATTCAAGGCTTCAATAGTTTTGTTGATGAAGTGTGTGCCTTAATCACTCATGAGGATCTTCGGGCATCCAAATCTGGTTATAATATCCTGAAAGATAAACGACGCAGCGGTAGCTTCATTACAATCCTTAACTGCTCTTGCTTCTGCGCATCTGGTCAAATACTTTGTCATAGTGATAATGTATCTTGCTCCTATGCACCTTCCTGGTGGGTTAATAGGTCCCACAAAGTCAATATCCCATTTATCGAATAATTGTAATGTTAATTGTGGTGCCAAAGGCATCTCATCCCTTCTAGAAGGATTTCCTACTCTTTGACATACATCACAGGCTCTGCAGTATTCCTTAGAATCCTTGTGTAAAGTAGGCCACCAGAGGCCAACTCTGAGAATCTTTTGCGTTGTTTCTTTCCCTGCATAATGTCCTCCTGTGATGCCTTCATGTGCTTCTACAAGAATCAATGGTCTTTCTGCCTCCATAACACATCTCCTCGAGATCTCATCTAGTCCCATCTTGTACAACTATCCATCTATGAGTTGAAAATCTGCAGCACGGACTACCAACTGTTTCTTCTGAATGAATTTGTACTCGCGAGGTTCCATGCTGGTGGACAGGAACTAAACTATCTCGATGAAGTGATCATCGACTTTTTTTATGGACAACAACTGTGCATCTGGTAGTGTATCCTCCAAACTGGTAGGTTCCTCTCCATGTTCCAACCTAGATAAGTGATCAGGTCCTTTATTCATTCTTCCTGGCTTGACCACAATTTCAAAATCATACTCCTAGAATAGTAGTATCCATCTACATATTCTTCCCACCAACACTTGCTTGTTGACTAAGTACTTTAATGCAGAATGATCAGTGAACATCTTAAAATGTCCTCCCAGCAAATAGTGTCTTTATTTCTGTAGCACATATACCATAGCCAAGCCTTATCTTTCAGTCATAGTATAGTTCCTTTCAGCTGTAGAAAGCTTCCTACTGGAAAATGCTATAGCGTGGTCAATGTCTCCTGCACCCGGTTGTGCTAAAAATGCTCCTAATGAAATGGACAAGGCATCGACATCAAAATTGAACTCCTTACTCCAATCTAGAAAAACTAAGATTGGTGTAGTAACCATTTTCTGTTTTAGTGTGTCGAAGCTCTGCTGGCATTCCTCTGTCCATTGGAACTTGCTATCTTTCTTTAAGAGATTCTCCATAGGTTTTATGATCTGTGCATAACCCTTAATTAACTTTCTGTAGTATCCAGTGTGTCCTAATGCAGTGTGCAGCTGTCTGACCGAAGTAGGGGGAGGTAGATCAAAAATGATGGAAATCTTGGAAGGATCCACCAACAACCCCTGCTTACACACAATATGTCCTAGCAGTACTCCAAAAGGTGAAAAGAAAATACACTTTTTCAAATTCAGGGAAATCTGACATTGCCTGCACTTATCTAACATCAATCTTAAACATTCAATATGGTCTTTCAGTATGCTAAAGACAGTCCAATCATCAAAATAGGCTTCTAAGAACTTGTGCTAAAAGTACTTAAACGCTTCGACCACCACCCTGGAAAAGATGGTTGGTGCGTTCTTCAACCCAAAAGGCATCACAGTATACTGGAAATACCCCCACTCTGTTGCAAATGTGGTCTTATGGAGATCTTCCTTAGCAATTCTGATCTGGTGATAACCTGAAAATCCATTTGTGAATGAGTAGACCTCTTGTCCTCCTACATTATCTAGAACTTCATCAGTAAAGGGTGTAGGAAAGGGGTCATGTAGGCATGCATCATTCAACTTCCTTATATCTACACAAATTATGATTTCTCGTGACTTCTTATCCTGGACCACCATAAGGCTAATCCATTCAGATTCTTCAACAAGTTCTATGATTCCTGCTTCCAACATTCTATCTAGTCAATCTTAAATTTTTGCTTGTATTTAGGATTCAATCTGTAGGGTCTCTACTTGATGGGTCTTGCATCTAGTCTCAAAGGGATCTTCATTTCCCCCATGGGCCCTTTAATTCCCTTCATATCTGTGAACTTGGTTGGAAACAAGTCCCGATATTCATGTAATAGCTATGTGATATTGCTAATAGTAGCATCGTCCCAATAGTCTCCAACGTTTGCTAATTTAGGTGTTTGCTCTGTTCCAATATTAACCTTCTTAATTTTAATGGGTTGCCCAACAAAGGGTAATTCAATCCCTGGTCCTTCTATGTCTCTGTGTCCTTCAGTTTCTGCAATGTTTACATCTCTAGGGCCACCATCCTCATCAACATTAATATTGTAGCAATCATGTAACTGCTGAAGAGGCACAATCCATTCATCTTATTCTTGCTCAAACGAGAGGTTAGGTGCCGCCTCAATGACCTTCTGTCTCACAATTTGTAAAGCTTGATCTACTTTAGGGTACTGACTCTCAATTAAAAATGTAGCTATAAAGTTCTGAGTCATTCCATACCAGTCTGTAGTGATTAGGCGCAGCTATGCTTGAAGATACCAGTTGATAGGCGTAGTATCCAAGGTGTTAATGAACTTATGCACCCATTGTTCTTTAGGAGTTTTCCTCCGGGCCTCCTCACAACCAGGGATGATTTTAGGGATGGAAATTTATTTTAAAATGTAGAAACCTTGGCAAATCTTACTAATCCTCCATATGTCAACTATAAATGTTTGGTGATATTTTTGTAAAAATATTCAAATTTCTAAGTATTTTATATAGTTTTTATAACATTTTGGTGATTTTTAAGGTAAAATAATTTTATCCTATAGAATTTGGGAAAATAAAGAATCTCCTTTTTGGAAAAACCATGGAAAATTAGCCCATGAGAAAAATTTAGCCCCTAAAATCATCCCTGCGAGTCACAACTCCACATGTGGTCCTTAGGACAACTCTGACCTGTGTACCAAACTTTGCATCCTTCTGCTTGGTCTGAAAAGCGCATTGTCAATAAGGTGTGACATTGTACCCACTTTGTGATGTTGTTCTTGTGTGTTCCCCACCATCTAGTTGGTGTGGCTTTCAAGGATTCATCCAGTGCCAACATCCTCTGTTGTACTGGTACAATTCTCTCAAATTCAGCTAGAAATGTCTCTAGATGATTCAAACCATAAAATGTTGGAAGGTTACTTACTTCGGTGCCAATCCAGTGAACTACTCTGGTCAATCTGGCACATCGTCGTGTAGAGACTTCATACATTCTGTTCTGCCAATTTTCTAATGCCTCTTATGAATCTAATGAGCATGCACTTTCACTTCACCGGCTAAGATTTCCATCTACTGTAGGATTAATGTAATCATGTTGTCTTGTTGTCAGCTTATAGATGTTCTCTAGCTCATATGTGCGGTCTTCTTCCCTGATAGGTTATGTGTATCAGCGACCTTCATCTGGGTCTAGAGGTGCAATGACTTTAAGTCCATTACCCTCAAATGTCATTCTTCTCTTCTTTAGGTCGACAACAGTCGAATTGTTGAAATCCCAATCAATTCCTAACAGTGTAGGATAGGGACAAATATCATCAACAATTTTAATCACTTTGAAATCTGCAAATGTCCTTATCCCATCGATGTCTATAGGGACATGCTCCAGTCTTCCAAAGGGGCTCACCACCTATTGATTAGCCATCATGATCCTAATAGGAGGATAAATTAGTCTGGGTTTTCCCATCAATGCCCAAGTCTGCTTCGTCATAACATTCACTTCTGATCCTAAGTCGAGGACCACATAGTCCACGTCGTAGTCTCCAATCTAAGAACTAAGGTGTAATTCCTTGTTTGTTCTCATTTTCCTTGATACTTGATTCACATCTCTACTCATCATAGGGTCTATTCTCCCAATTTCATACTGTCTCACCAAGTGTTGTAATTCTTGTACAACCTTTTCATCTTTAATCAAATCGATACAGGTATATAAGAAGTATGTGAGCTTTCTTACCTATTTTCCTTGTCTAGCTATAACAGACTGATCAAATGTTGGTGGCATTTCACATTCCCTTACTTCTGGTTGTGTCTTAAATGAAGAAGCTTGTCCTTCTACAAATTCTTTCCTTTCTTCCTCAAACGTATAACCTTCTCTCCTTGGATCAAACAATTGTGCCTTCTCTGTAACTCTTCTGATTCCTGATCCCTTTGCAGTTTTTCCTGGAGTCACTCTGTCTTCTCCTGTAAGAGCGCCTCCTCTAGTAATAACAACGACTCTGGGGTCTTCACCACGAGGTTCTGCTGATATTAGTTTGAACTTGTTGGTTTCCTCCTCGTCTCTCCTGGAGTTTGTATAACAATACTGGACAGTCTTCAATGACATGATCAAATGAATTACAGTAGTTGCAAGTGGTACAAGGGTTCTGACAATCCCTTGCCAAATGTCATGGTTGTGCATAGTTATAGCAGATGACCTGTCCTCTACCTCGACCCATACCTCCTCCTCCTCATCTTCCTCTGAATCCACGGCAAGGGTTGAAGTTTCCTCTACTTGGGGAGATGAACTGTGCATTGTTTCCTTCTTGTTGTACTTCTCCTTGAATTCTATATGTATCCCTTGATCTTTCATGCATTAGATCATAATCCCTACAATCCTTCTCATCATGCCCCACAGACTTGCAGAATATACAATAGAGATTGGTAGGTGTCTGTATATATTTTTTCATATAATAACATTCACCAGGGCGATGTCTAGTTCTACATACCTCGCACCAAGGTACAGTAGCCTGCTTCAAAGGACTAGGTGCTCCAGAGGCCAAGTATTCATGAAATATAGGGAAGTGCTCTTTGTCATGGCCCTCTGATTTACATTTGATACACCAGATATCTTCTCTTTTCTCTTTCCCTTTGTATTTCTTCATATCTTCGACCTGTAAAGATAAACTGGTTAATTGATTCAAGATTTGGCTCATACCTAGGTTGGCTTCTCCTACAGGGGTTGCTTCTAGTTTCATGGCAATCTCCAGTTCTTCAGCCTATGAAATGAATTTTTGTTGCATCAGAGGAACTCTGATATGTGGCAGGAGGGAAATGATGAACCATACTTTGTTCTGTTCATCTGGAATCTAAAAACTCAAACGAACTGGCAGAGTCTTAAACCTATGATCAAACTCCCAAACAGGTTCAGTTACCTTCTGCTTGATTTCTTTCAACTCTGTAATGCACTGCGACTCCAACTTAGGTTTCTTGAATTCTGCACTCAACACAGTCTTAATGTCATTCAGAGGTTTAGGCTGTCCAGGTCCTGAAGAAAACTTCATATACTAGTTCAGAGCATGATCCCTCAAGGTAGTACTAAACTGAGTTCTCTTAACAACTTCGTTAGTGACTTGCTTGATGCTTTATACAGCTTCACATAAGAACCAGTGTTGGTCAGGATATTCAGATCCATCTCCTCTGAAGATGGGTAACCTCATTTCATCTACCATAGATATTCCTTGGGTTCTCGACTCAGTATGTGCTAGACTGCTGGTAACAGTACTCTGATGTTTATGACTACTTTGGTTACTCTGGTTACTTAATGCTTCTAAAATAATAGGGGGAGTAATAGTACTTACTTCAACAGTATGCGCAGTTCCTGAAGTTTCTGGCTCTCCTTGGTGAAGTTATTTGGTTTGTACTTCCTCTGTTTTTGCGGAATCTGAATACTCTTCGTCTGTTAAATATGCTTATTCTCCACTGTAGAATCCCTCGTCTCCGTAGTTTTTCTTAAATAGGTTCACAAGAGGAACCTCTCTGAATGATCTCCCAATGCGCGTGTGTCTAGCCTCTGTGTCACTATCATTGTCTAAATTCTGGAACATTATTTTTACTGTATCTTCAGGATATTCTTCTCTTGCAATAACATCTTAATCCTCAGTTTTAAAAAGTGTAGGAACCTCCCTCTAGGTCCCTTAAAGAAATACCTCTCTTCTTTACTATATGATTCTACTCTGTCAATAGCAAACTCAGTAATGTACCCTCCAATAGTTCTATCAAACCAGGCATCCACTGCTCTAGACACAACGTTATCAACCCTCTTGACCTTCTTGATCAACGTTGTTGTCCAAACCACAAGTGGTCTAGATCTGATCTCAAACTGGGTATCTGCTAGTCTGGCTAACCACTCATATAAATCCTTATGAATTTTTCCAAAGAAAATCTTTTGTATGTAGGAAAAGATGTACCTTCCCAACCAATATTTTGTACTAATGCTAGGCTTCTTGTTCTGAGCTTCAACGAAGTCCTTCTCTTGTTATTCTATCCACTTCTGAATTTTTGTTTTCGATGGAAACCACCTTGACATTCCCTCAAGCAGATCCCAGTACCAGAAACAGAACCATTTGTTGGCACAGGGGCAGACCTAAGGTTCAACTCTAACAACGCACCAACAAGCCCTAACTATTGGCCCTTTTGGCAACACCTACGAAGCATATGCAGTCTCACCCGAAGTAGCAATAGGGGGTTGCAGGACACAGGTGTCTACAACTAGAGGAAATGCAAAGTGGGTCCAGGACAATGTGACACAACAATATAGATACTAGTTACCACTCTTAATCTTACTTCGCAAGTTATATCTCATATTTAACACAACAACGCAATAACAGGATAACAAATAGCAAATAACACAACATCAGTCACAAAGAACAATAAGATATACATGGTTCACCCTCTCCCTAGGGCTACGTCCACAAAACCGTGTTTCTTAATATATTATATGAAAACATACAATTCTATCTACGGACTTAGCTTGCAAATATCTCTCTCTCTCTCTCTCTCTTTCCCCCATGTGCACCTAGCTGCAGGGTTGATCTTCGCACCCAATTGAAGATCCAGAATACAGAATCAATATTGCTCTCAACATTAGTAATCAACAACGAACAACAACAATCATAGTATCAACGAACCCCGTCCCAGGTCTTCTAGACCTTTATTTATACATTACATGGAAAAATTCTAGGTGTCAAAACCCTAGGTCCACTTGACCAGTGTTTTCAGGGCTTCGCCAGCCTATCTTTCCTTCTTTTGCGTGAGGTGCTCCAAAGCACTCGTTGATGTCTTTTTCCTCTTGCCAAGTTGTCCTCGATCCATATTATTCGATGCTTTGTCGTCCTCGATCTTCTCTTCCAATGGCTAGATTTTCCTTTACTTTTCTCCTTCTTTTCTGCTTCTTTACCCACTTTGACCCTTCCTCAGTTTATGTGCCTTCCACGCAGTTTGTGCTTCGCCTTTATTCCTTAATCTCTGCTTCCTTACATAACCAAGGGCCAACAGTGAGAATGACCTTCCTCCCTGGCCATGACCCAGTGACTGTATTACCACCTTTCCATCTGCTTTTTTCCTTTTAGTTTGTTGCCATTGATCTTGGGCACGTTTTTCTGGCTGATAAGATTTATTTTGCGGATAGTTTTTGGCAAATTTCCCATATTCGTGACAAAGCTTTGCGCTTGAATGGAAGTTGTTCATAATCTACTTGTTGAATATATGCCTAGTTATCCAAGGTTAATTCGATGGCTTCAGACAATCCCTTTTCCAGATCTACTTCAACACAAAGCCTGACACATGATTGGAGACCATCTCGTGGTTCGACACGATCAATATAATTTTCCAAAGTGTTACCGATATTTCTAAGGGTTTCATCATTCCAACAATGAAGAGGGAAGAAAGGAAGGAGAACCCATACATGCACCGTGAAGGGGATATCATTCTTTGGAATGAAATCAGGAGTCCACTTATTCAAATACATTCCCCTTGACCCCATGAAACATGGGCCATTTCTAAAGATTAGATCTCGATCTGCTTTATTTTCAAACAAAAAGACAAACAAACCCTTACCGCAAAATGTTGAGGACATTTCACCCTGAATCGTTTTCTTCCAGGTCAGATCCAAGCATTGATTCATGGCCCTAGGGGAAGGACAAAACCCGATAAACTGACCAATGAGCCTGTTTTCAGCCAAATGGATCGCAAACAGTCGAATCAGAGAGGAATGAACAAGGACTTTTGGGATATCATCCACTTCTTCACGAAGCGCGAAGGAGCTTGCTTCGTCGATTTCTTGTAAGAATATTGTAGAGACTAAAAAAGCCACAATATCCAGTGGCGGAGGAGGGGCTTCTCCCCTTGCACATGGGTCCATCATGGAAAAATAGAGTCTCTGCAAAAAACTTTGCCTCAGGATACTCTAGTTGCAACGCATGTAGAAATTGTTCTTTGAACTAAGGAAGGAGGATTTCAAGACTACTATATTTTCCAATAAATGAAGGATAAAATTGATTCTCTTCGCCCCAAGGAATTATGTGGCTGCAATCTCCTCCTCAATCCTTGGAATGGTAATGTTTTGACTTTCAATTTTAATGGAACTTGTAGAGATTTTGGAGTTAGTGGTTATGAGGAGTATGTATTCCAAATTCGGGCACCTCTCGCACTAGTAAAGACTACCTTTGAACCAATAAGTTTTCATCAAGGCCAATTTTATCTATAAACAATACTTGGTTGTGGAAATACTACATGTGCAACATTCAATTCACACGACAGTAGTGACATAATTTGGGTTTACACCAATTGGGCTTTTAAGGTACATATTTAAGAAACCAAAAATCACATCAAGGAACTTCAAGCAGCTTTTATAAGGCATCTCTCACTCTTAGTTAAACCACCTAATGAATCAAGAAACAATTTGGATCCTTGGAAAGATGATACAAAAATCCTAATTATAAACCAAGTAGACATTCAAGAGCTTTACAAGGTAATGTGGTGTCATGAATATTTGACCCAAGCAATATTTAAAGAAGAAGACTTAGTCAACTAACTGAATGACCCAATGGAGATTGAAGAGCATTGCTCTCCAAATTCATTTGAGGAGCAAGAGAAGTTGGAAGAGGTTCTAATGGTTAACGCTTAATGGCTCTAACTTCTTTTATTTAATATAAATTCTCTTTTAGTTTTAAAAATAAATAAATAAAAGTATATTACTACATAAAAAGTTTTAAAAATAAATTAAAGTATATTACTACATACATAGTTTTAAAAATAAATTAAAGTATATTATTACAAAGTTTTATAGTTTTTAATAAACATTTATTTTTTAAAAACAAAAATTATTAAAAATATCAATATATAATTTTATTTTTTTTAAATTACTTTTAAAAAATAAAAATATTAAAACTATTTTTTTAATATCTTGTTGATGATGATGATTAACGTCCATTCATATCAATTAGTCTATTGAACCTTAAGAAACTAAGAGATTACTTCAATTTCTTTAAAATTTTATTTTTATGTTCAAAAAGCATTGAGAGAAGCTTTCCAAGATCACCATAGTTTCCATGACTTAGGAGATTAGGAAGGTCCTTAATATGAAAGATATTTTTAAATTGAGATCTAATATGAGTATAGGCAAAGCAATCCAAGTGAAAGTGTTTTTCATCTTCTACCCACTTAATGTCACAAAAGTGATATATTTCTCATCCCAACACCAAACAACTTCACATATCTCTTTCTATATAACTACATACAAAGTTTCATAATTTTTTAATAAAAAAAAATTAAAAATATAAATATATAAATTTCATATTTTTTTAAAAACAAATTACTTTTTTTATTAAAAAATTAAAAATATAAATATATAAATTTCATATTTTTTTAAAAACAAATTACTTTTAAAAAATTTAAATTTAAAAAAATAATTGAAACAATTTTTTAATATATTTTTATTACCAACACCAAGCAACTTCACCGATTCCTACCTTCACCAATTAGAAGATAAAGTTAATTTTGCAAAATAGAAAAACTTTATTATGTGAACTGTGCAGTTATTGTTTCCAGCATAACGTGATTGAGAACGTGTGATAATCTGATTTACCCAAAACAATAAAATATACTTTAATATCATAATAAATAAATAAAATCATAATTTCATTTCATTTTAATAATATGTGAAATAGTGAATAAAAACATTATTAAAATGTAAAAAGAGTAAATATCTCGATTACAAGATACATGAATGATTTAATTTGATTAAAGTTAAATCTTTTTGTTATTATATATGAAAAATAAAATTAGATATTCTTCTACTATCTTAATGCATATTTAACTTGATCATCCCAGTTAAATCTTTATATTATTATAAAGGGAAACATAAATTAGATATTCTTCAACTACCTTTTTAGTTTGATACACCTTAAAGGTAAAAGAAAAAACAATTATTTATAATTATATAAAAAAAATCAAGGTTAGTTTAATATACATAAAAGTCAAATTTTTATATAATATATACATAAAGTTAAATCTTTATATTATTATATACAAGAAAAATTAAAGTTGCATATTCTTTTATTGTTTTTTTATTATTTATAATTATATAAAAAAAAATCAAGGTTAGTTTAACATAAAAGTCAATTTTTTATATAATATATACATAAAGTTAAATCTTTATATTATTATATACAAGAAAAATTAAAGTTACATATTCTTTTATTGTTTTTTTATTATTTCTTTACGCTGTTACACATTTAAAAACTTTGTATTATTATATAAAAGAAAAATTAAGGTTAAATACTTTTTAACTCTCTTTATTTTGATATACATAAAAAGTACATTGTCAATTAGGTTTAGTTTAGGTGAAGTTTAGTTTAGGTGGTGGGAAGAAATAATTATTATCTTTTGAGAAGAAATAATTATTATTCTTCTTATCTGTAATCAATTTTCATAAGTGACATGTTGAGCTCATAACAAGTATATTGTCATAATGACTTCAAAATGAAGAGAAATATTTGAGAGTTTTCCCATTGAAAATGTTTAATCAATCGGTGAAATTGAAATTAAATGTTAATAATTTTTTACAGGGTTAAGTTCCTTAATTGCCAAAGTCTTAGTATTATGGAGTTTTGTATTATGGAAGAAAATCATAACAATTTCCCTCCATGCTTCATTAATTTTGTAACCTTTAATTTTTACTAAATCATTCCAATTGGGTGATATTTTTTCCTTTCATATTTGGTTACAACTAGGTTATTTAGATTATGTATCTTCCTTCATTTATATGCCAAAATTTGATTTCCCTCCAAACAGGGTTTCATAAGCCATCATCCAGGCTCTATTTATCTTCCCTTATTTAATAGTCAAAATTTTGATTTCTCACAAAACTTGGTTGCATAAGCAGTCACTTAGCCTCGATCTATCTTCCTTCATTTATGGATCAAAATTTTGATTTCTTACCAAACTTGGTTGCACAAGTGATCACCTAGGGGGTCTATTTATCTTCCTTCATTTATGCATCAAAATTTTGATTTCTCCCCAAACTTGATTGCACAAGTGGTCAACTAGGCTATATTTATCTTCATTCATTTATAGGTCAAATTTTTTATTTTGCCCCAAATTTGGTTGCACAAGAAGTCACATAGGCTCTATTTATTGGAGTGAGTTAATAAATGGACAAACTCAATCACTCCAATGAGGCAAAGTTTTTCCTTGATCCACTAATTTTTTCAAAATTTGAGTGATCTAGGTTGTCTTGAAATTGGTCAAATCTCCCAAAGACAAAGGTCCATCAATCAAGTGGAACTATAACTTCCAACAAAATTCCTATTGGATTTGCAAAAGAATTTCCACAAAAAAAAAATTGAGTTTATCCACTTATTAACTCATTCATTATTTATCTTCCTTCATTTATTTGTTAAAATGATATTTCTCCCAAAACATGGTTGCACAAGTGGAAGAAATCAACTAGGCTTTATTTATCTTCCTTCATTTATAGGTCAAATTTTGACTTCTCCCCAAACTTGGTTGCACAAGGAGTCACCTAGGATTTGTTTATCTTCCTTCATTTATTGGTGTAACTTTTTTTATTTATGGTCCTAAAATGTGGATGCACAAGTGGTGACCTAAACTTTATCTATTTTCCTTCATTTCTAGGTCAAAATTTGATTTCTACTAAACTTGATTACATAATTTGTCACCTAAGCTATATATATCTTATTTCATTTATAGGTCAAACTTTTGATTTCTCCCCTATTCTTTCATTTATAAGTCAAAATTTTGATTTCTCCCCCAAACTTGGTTGCACAAATGACCACCTAAACTCTATTTATTTTGCTTCATTTATTAGTCTATATTTTAATTTCTCTAGTGGAAGCAAGTTTTGCTTGATTTGTGAGACTTTTTCTTTGCGAAAACCCTAAAATGTTGTCGTCCCCAAACTTCTCAGGTTTTAATCTGAACCCTCCACCCGAATTTGAATATGATGCAGAAGCCTTCAAACAGTTGATCAACTAACTGGGGAAGCCTTTTTCCCTCGATACCCATTTGCGTTTCGTCAAGAAATTGGACCAAATCCCTGAAATCGATATTCCTCGTGTCTTAGCTCGGTCTAAAGCACTCACATACGCTGCAAAACGTCATGTTGGTCAATTCATAGGCCTTTGGTCCTCCCCACAGAAGATGGATGTTTGGATTATGCACAACTAGAAACCTCTAATCAAAAGATGTCTCAGTCATTATTTATGTGGTAAGGGTTTTTATACACTCTTTTTTGAGTTCAAAGAAGATGGAGATTTGATTTTTCATAATTGACCATACATTTATGGATCTCAGGGAATGTGTTTGAACCGATGGACTCTGGATTTCGATATGGAGTGTGATATCCCCATGGTTGTCCTTGCTTGGGTTTTCCTCTCCCATCTCCCCCTTCACTACTAGGGAGATGATTTCCTAAAATGCATAGGTGATTCGTTAAGAAAATATATATAGACAAATATGAACCCAAACTAGTTACAATGTATGCTTGTGCTAGGATATGTGTAGAAGTATATTTGGAAAAAGGGTTGCCTGAAGACATCAAAATTTCCCTTGATGGATGGACCCATGTACAACATATTGACTACGATAAACTACCTTTGAAATGTAAGTCTTGTCATGAATATGGTCACTTTGCTCATTATTTCCCTAAAAACAAGCAAGGAATAACATCTATAATCAGAGAACCAGAAGAGGAGTGACAACAGGTCAGGAAAAAAATGAATACCAGGAAAAACCATGACCCTCGAATCCCAACCACCCCACCCCCACAACCCTTCCCCCTCCTCCTCCAAACCCTAGGGAAATTAGGAAAAATCAGGGAAATCAAGGAAGCAAAGCCCAAGCAGAATATTAGATGACCTCGACAAATAAATTTTCAATTCTAGGCAAATCTTCTCAAGAGAAAGAAGTAGTCATAAATGTGGTTCCAAACCTAATATCTTATAGAACTAACCCTCCTGATCTTGACCTAAAGCATTGAAAGGGTAACGAGGTGGAGTTTGAAGAAGAAGAAGAAAGTAGCAAAGATAACCCTATAGTAGAAAATCAACCAATCATAGTAGAAAGAGCTCCCACTCGGGGGAAATCCCAAATGAGAAAAGTCACAAATCATGGAGCAAGACAAATTGGAATTCTAGAGAAGAAACAACGAATAAGTAAAAATCCCTTGGAAAGAAGCACTCAATTGAAATCTATCTAAGTAACATGGGAAAAAGAGGCAACAAAAAGGGTCATGAATCTCAAGTTCCTCCCACCCTAGGTGGCTAGGCCTCCTCCCTCAAAAAGAAATAAAGATTCTCTCCTATAATTGTAGAGGTTTCGATAGCAAAACTAAGGTTGAAGCCCTCAGAGACCTACTCAGATCCAAGAAGCTATTTGTAATTCTTCTCCAGGAGAGTAAAATGGAGGAATCAGAAGTAGTACAAATGGGGAAAAAAGCAAAGTGCAATGGTGATGGCATTACAATAAGCTTATTTGAAGCATCTGGAGGTATCATGGCCCTATGGGATACGACACAAATAGAACCTGAGGTAACTTTCTTCTCTAATAATTGGATCCTTACTATTCTTCGTTGCAAAGAATCTGGTCTCAAATTTTCCATTATCAACATATACATGCCCATTAGATACATGGACAAAATAGGATGTTAGACATCTTTATTTGCTTCTACATAAAATCTAGATACTATTTCATGTATATTGGCTAGATACTTTAACACTATACTTCATAATTCAGAAAAAAAAAGTGGGGGAAGTTTCTTTCGAGACCCAATGCATGAGAATATGGAAGATCTTATCCCAGATTGGGATCGCTAAGATGTTAAGCCAACTAAAGGAAACTATACTTGGATAAATAAGCATGTGGGCCCTAGACATATTGTGGCCTGTCTAGATCATTTCCTCATTCATAGAAAATTCTTTCTCCTTCCCCTTTCCATTTCCTCCAATATCATCCCCTCCGCTCCTCCTCAAAACTTTTCCCCTATCCTTTTTCATTTCAATCCCTTATGGATCCACAATGAGACTGCAATCTCTCTAGTTAAGGAATCATGGAAAACCCCAGTTCAGGGCTCCCCTAATTTTGTCTTGGAAAGTAAACTTCGAGTTATCAAACAAGATATAAAGTCTTGGGTCAAGACTTGTTATACCCCCCCACCCCTCTTCTTCATGGAAAGAGACTCTAGAATGCTAGAAATTGAGACCATCCAACTAGCAATGGAAGATCAAGAGGTTACGTAAATTACTCTGCAACTTCAAAGAGAGGTCTATCAAAACTTGAATTCATCCTTTAGGAAAGAAGAAGAAGAATGGAGGTTAAAGTCTCGAAGTCTCTGGCTGCAATATGGAGACTCAAATACATCATTTTTCCACAAGCAGACTCAATATAGGCGCCATAAGAACACTGTCCAATAAATACAATTGGAAATAGGCAAAACCACAAATAACTTCGATCAGATTAAGGAGGTTGTGGTTCAACATTATGGAAGACTTTACACATACGAGAGTGAGGGAGGTGTAGAGATAAGTAGGCAAGCAATGTTGGAAAACATCCTAACATGCATAACAGAAGCAGAGAATGAAACTTTACTTAGATAAATTAGCGAAGAATAAATTTCTCAAGCCATTTGGGGTCTTGGACAAGACAAGGCCCCTGGGCCCGCCGACTTCTCCATGCAATTTTTTAAATTCTTCTGGGAAACAATCAAAGATGATCTAAAAATAATGCTAAACTATCGTCTTAGGAAAAAAAAGGTATATGGTTTTACCAACTCTACCTTCCTAGCTTTAATCCCCAAAGAGATCAACCCTTCCAATTTTTCATGGTTTTGATCGATCTCTCTCGACAATTCTACTTATAAATTCCTTACAAATATTATAGAAAAAAAACTCAAGCCTCTCCTTCCCAAGCTAAACTCTGACAACCAAGGGGGTTTCATGCAAAATCGACAAATCATAAATAATATTTTCCTAGTTCAAAAGGCTATCTACTCAAGTCTCATCAACAAAGAAAAATGGATGGTCATTAAACTAGACATGGAAAAAGCCTTCAATGGGGTAAGACATTATTTTCTCTTTGTTGTACTCATAAAATTTGGGTTCTCATAATATTTTATAGAGTGGATTCAAGCCTGTATAAGCTCCCTTGGATTGCACCAATTATAAATGGAAGGCCGACTCAATGCTTCCATTCTAGTAGGGGTTTGTGTCAGGGTTGTCCTCTCTTCCCCTCCCTTTTTATCTTAATGGTAGAGTCCATAAGTAGAAAACTAGAATTTGAACATCGAATGGGAAGATTCCCAAGTCTGTAGTTGGCATGTCGAGTTAATGGTATTAATCATTCATAATTTATCGACGATACACATCTCTTAGGGGTTGCTTCAACCATAATTGCCAAAATATTCAAGAAGGTCTTGGATCTCATTCACATAGCTTCAAGAGGATTGATAAATAACAACAAAAGCCTTATATTCGGTTGGAACATCTCAGGGGACCTAGAACTGGCTATCTATAGGTTCCTTGTTTTCCTTGTTGCAGGGAAATGGTCCTCCTTTAAATACCTGGGCATTTTGATATCTCTCAAGTCCCCTACCTCTCAAGCTTGGAAATAAGTTCTAATAAAAATGGCAAGTTGAATACACAATTGGGGTGCTAGATGGCTCAATCCTGCAGGTAAAATTATTCTTATTAAGTATGTTCTCTCCTATATGATTATCTTTCAATGTACAACTCTTTTAGATCCTAAAGGGGCTCTTGAGAAAATAGCCAAAAACATAAGGCGCTTTCTTTAGGAAGGGGTAAAATAAAATACAAAAAAATTTCTTCTCATTAACTGGTCCATGGTCTGCCAACCATTTGACAAAGGTGGCTTAGAAATCAGATATCCTTCTCTCATGAACATCGCCTTGGGTGAAAAAATAATGTGGAGGATAGTTTTTGGAGTTTCAGAATGGTGGAAGAGTATCCTCATTTCCAGATATTTCAACAACTCTAGGCTTCAGCTCCTTCATGCTCCTCTCTCAAATTCAAAAGGCTCTACATTTTGGAAACTAATTAAAGTAGTCACCTCCTTAATCAAGTCCCATCTCTCCTGGTTTCTGGGGAATGGGGCCTCTATCAACTTTTGGATAAACAACATTATGGGGAACCCACTATTGGAAATATTGTTGTCATTGATGTCAAAGACAAGGGGGAGCCTATATGATCTATATTATTTTCGAAACAAAATAAAAATAGAGAAATTACAATGAAGTACTCATGAAAATTTCTAGAAAGAGAGAAATACAACAATACTTGATTTCTATTAATGAAGAATTGTAAAGAGACTGTAAAAATACAGAGTGCAAGACTCACTAGAATGGTGGCAACTTTATCTTTGAGAAGAGATGTGACGACTACCCTCATTCTTTAGAAGATGATTACAATGAGGCTCTGAAGGCCTTTTTATGATAAACATGAATGTCAAAACCCTAGACATCCAAAAACTAACCCTAGGAGATGAAACGCCAAAATTCATGTGGGCCTCGTTTGGGTAAGTTAGTCCATTAACTTACCGGGGTCGTAACTTTTGCATACGATCTTTGTTTTAGGCCCGTGATAGCCCACTAGAAAGGTCTTTTCGAGAACTATGCACTACATCATCAAACTGAATCTATCTACATTTTGACTATGGTGAGCCAAAAAAACATTGTTTAGGGCCCCAAAACGGCCCTAGAAGTACAACAAGATGTGCAGACATGAAAACATACAAAATAAGCCAGTTGGGTTAGGTGGGAGGCCACCAGTATCCACCTGGAAGATGTGTAGGGATTTAGACAACCCAGAAAGTGTAGAACCCACAATTACAAAGAAGTTCGGAAGAATGTGTTGAAGTAAAAACTGACAAGAGGAGACAGTTGGAATAGGTAGGTATACACCAATACCCACCTGGATCAATCCTCCCCCCTTAGGAAGAAATGGTTTCCATTGAGTCAAGTGCCTAGGGAAGAGGGGAAATCATTTTGTGAATCTAAAGCTTGGTGAGATGTGTGCCTTGTTGGAGAAGTTGTGCTTCTTGGCTTGTGGAAGACTCTCACAAACCTATTGTTGGAGGGGTCGAATCTGTTCCACCAACATGTTGTCTCTGGGTTTGATGGGGCATTTGGTAGGCACCATTGTAGGTGAAGAAACAATATCTTCTTTCTCTTCGATAATCTGTTTTTGTTGGATAAAAGGTGTTGAGGATGCAGTGGTTGTAGTGGTCTTATGTGAATCCTTTGATCAAACTGTGAAGAGGATAAATTTTGTAGTATGAGAGATTACCTTGTGGCACTGTTTTGGTGGAGCAGTAATCAAAACTACCTCTTTTATCTTATAGAGATGACCTCCTAGACTAATAATGACACTACATTGTCTAGACTCATAGACAACATGATGTTTCCACATATATGGTTGGCCCAAAAAAACATCACAGACATCAAGAGGGGCAACATCACACACTACCCCATCCTTGAAGGGATGGATGCCATAGAATATGCGACACTGTTGGATGACACGAAGATATCGCCTATGGTGAAGACACCCAATGTTGTATGGCTTCAGGTGTGGTGTTGTCAACAACCCCAATTGTTGGATGACCTTAGCTGAGATGAGGTTCTTCTAGCTGTCGTTATCAACGATGAAATGCAATGGGATCCCCTTCACCCACATCTGTGAATGGAAGAGGCGCTCGCCCTCCTTAGGATCTACTGGTTCTTCTGGTTGAATTGTTGTAATCGCGACAATAGCAGTGGGGTCTGCGTTGATGATCTGTTTTTTTTCAATATTTTCTGGATCGGATTTTGAATCAGGGTTTGGCTCTGTGTCTTTGACCTCGACCACCAATGACTGTTTCGAGCGACATCCATCGATGTTGTGCCAGGGTATTTTGTGGAAGTCACACCACTTCCCAGTGTCATTCTTAGTCTTTCCTTTACCCTTCTTGTCCTGTGTCTTGGACTGATTGTCTACAGGATGTTGGTTAGGGTCGTCTTTATTGTTCTTTGGTTGTTTCATATTTGCAGACCCAAATTCCCATTTGTTCTAGTGCCTAAATTTATGCTTGATTTTGACAGCATGTCGATAGGAAGCTCCCGATGATGAGATGTTTAGAAAATCCATTTTGGTTTCGATGTACCTATGCAGAGCCCCATGGTATTTCAAAACCAGATGTCGCTCTGAGTCTTTGATACCCAGCTTGGTGCGCAAGGTATGGAAATTATTTGTGAACTCCGACACTGTTTGGATCTTCTCTTGTGGCAGTGTGGTCCATCTCATGTACTGGTCTTCATAGTTATCAACTGGATAGTATTGTTATTTGACTGCATCCACAAACAAATACCAAGTGAGCTAGGCCCCATATATTCTGTATTCTTGTGTGGAAATTTTCTCCCAGTATGTTTCCCACCAATGTTTGACATGGGGGAGAACCTTGAGGAGTGTGAAGGTGATCTTTTCCCTGTCGAAAAAAATTTGAAGAAAGAAAAAACATTCTAATAGATTTAACCATTTTTCTAGGGCGTTCACATCTATCTAACCTTCAAATGTGGTAATATCAAAATTAACTTGTATCTTGAAGGGAGAGGTTCCTCCAAAATGGTCGCTTGATGAAGATGTGTCTATTGCTATCAACAGGCGTTGAAGGATTTGTGCAAAATTCTCCATCATTTCGTCCCTTTGTTGCACGAGAGCTTGCTCAAGCAACAGGTTAATAAAATATTATGCTTCGTCGATTTTCTTTTCTTCTGCCATGGAGGGTTTATTAGGTGTGCGATAGCGATTGATTCAAGAGAGACAAGCTCGAAACCCAACTTGCTATACTCGGACCTCGTCGGAGACATGCACTGAAAAATATCAAGAGCAACGTGCTCTGATATCATTGATCCAGATTATTTTCAGAACGAAATGAAAGTAGAGAAACTACAATGAAGTACTCATGAAAATTTCCAGAAACATAGAAATACAACAATACTTGATTTCTATTAATGAAATAATTGTAAAGAAACTGTAAAAATACAGAGTGCAAGACTCACTAGAATGGTGGCAATTTTATCTCTAAGAAGAGATGTGACGGCTACGCTCATTCACCAGAAGATGATTACAATGAGGCTTTGAAGGCCTTTTTATGATAAACATGAATGTCAAAACCCTAGACATCCAAAAAACTAACCTTAGGAGATGAAATGTCAAAAGTCACGTGGGCCCTATTTGGGTAAGTTAGTACATTAACTTACTGGGGTCATAACTTTTCCATACGATCTTTGTTTTAGGTACGTGATAGCCCGTTGGAAAGGTATTTTTGAGAACTATGAATTACGTCATCAAAATATGACTCAATCATTAGTTTGACTGTGGTGAGCCAAAAAAACATTGTTTAGGGCCTCAAAACGGCCCTGAAAGTACAATAAGATGTGCTGACATGAAAACATACAAAATAAGCCAGTTGGATTAGGTGGGAGGACACTCATATCCACCTAGAAGATGAGTAGGGCTTCAGACAACCCCAGAAGTGCAGAACCCACAATTACAAAGAAGTACATAACAACGTGTTGAACTAAAAACTAACAAGAGGAGTTAGTTGGAATAGGTGGGTGGCCACCAATATCCACCTGGATCACTATAGATGTGCAAGATAAAAATTGAAAGATGGATATTTTTGAAAATATTGTTTTTGGATTTTTTATGCTCATTTTGGATACCCTATATTTGAAGACATTTTTACCCTACATACATAGCTCAAATGGGAGCACAAGTTACATGTTTGGAAATATTATTCTGAGATATTTCCAATAGTATATGGAATTCCCTCTAACTCCCTAGGAATGAGGCGATATGAATTTTCCATCCAACAACCTAGCCAGAAAATTGAGTTTGTCTCAGCTAGTATTTACAAGTCGGCCCTGAAAGTGGGGAAATAATTACTATAAATACATGATAGATGTGTGCATATTTAGTGCAACCAAGCAAGAGATCAAGTATGAGGTGCACAAAAGTGATCTGAGGTTCCCTAAAGGAACTAGCGTGTCTTTTTTGGTTCTAAAGGTGTGTAAGAGAAGTCTAAGCGATTTTCTTGGGGTCTTTCATGTTCTCAAGGTGTGTGATGCTACCGTGTGCATTGTTTTGAGGTTGTGATGCTGCAATGTGTGCTATTATGAGTTTGTGATGTTTTCGACATGGATTTTATTATGGGAATAATGCTATGAGGCTTGCTAGGGCATGAAGGATAGATGGGAGTAGGGTTTGAAGGATTGTATATGGAATGAAGCATGCACGTTAAATCAATATTACTCTATGTATGAAGATATTGATTTGGTGTCTACACACATCTTGTTGAGTTGGTGTTGAGGTGAGGGGATTGGTGTCTACACACATCTTGTTTATTTTGTGCTAAGGTGAGGGGATTGGTGTCTCCAATAGGTTGGTGCTTGCAAATAGCGTAAAATTAGTGTGGTGCCTATAGGTGCTAATGAGTTGGTGTTCAATTGAGGAGTTTGGTGTCTCCAGTAGGTTGGGGCCTAAATATTGTTGAGTTGGTGCTCATTTAATGATATTGGTTTCTCCAGTAGGTTGGTGCTTACAATATTTGTAACACTAGCTTATGCTATGGGGAAATTCCCTCTAAACTAGGTCTAAGGAATAGGCAGAGTGATAACTCCCTTAAAAGATTGACTTATCTCTAATATACCCCAAAACAATATAGACAAAGTGATAAGAGAGAGAGAGAGAAGAGAGAATGTTAAGAAGAACACCTTATCTCTAATCTACCCCAAAACAATATAGACTAAGTGATAAGAGAGAGAGAGAAGAGAGAAGGTTAAGAACAACACCTCGAATCCTTACGATTGATGTAGACCTCTTCCACTTGTCATTGTCTTGACTTATCTCTAATCTACCCCAAAACAATATAGACTAAGTGATAAGAGAGAGAGAGAGAAGAGAGAAGGTTAAGAAGAACACCTTGAATTCTTATGATTGATGTAGACCTCTTCCACTTGTCATTGTCTCTTAGATCACATATCTCCTCCCAAAGATGACCTGAAAGGGATTAAGAACACAACAAAATAGCATATACAATTTCTATTAATGACTTAAAAGCCTAAATATAGATGTAAATGATCAAAATAGACAAAAACATGTACACATAAAGTTTTGGGACAAATATAATCTCTTTTTTTCATATACAAGATGAAAAGTTACAACATTTTCTTGTAGACACCACTCTACGAACCAAGTCCGGGCTCCTCTGTCGTGGCTCCAAGTTCACCAATTCCACATAGAATTCTCACAAACAACATGTTATCAAGGTAAGAAGGAAGCGTTGCATAGGAAGAATGGATGGAAGGGAAATCTAAGGATAAAACTCAGAACAAGATGCAAAACTTGGGCAAAGAGAGGGAAAGGATTTTGGAAGAGTTTTCTTATTCTCTTGTTCATATGTCTAAATGACTCCCTAAGACCTATTTTTATATGACAAAAAAATGGTTATTCATTTTGGGGACGGGGTACAAGGGGTAAAATAGTTAGGAAACCCTCCATAGCCCGTAAACTCCACCAAAATATGTGCAATTTTATATTTTTTTCATTTTTTGAAGGTAAAGGAGGGATAAATAGCATGCAACAAGCGTATGTACACAGAAAAACTACCATGCAACACACACGTGTACGCGGGCTAATAGTGCAGTAGGGCACGTACATTATCCAAAAAGTGGTTTTCTAGAAGGAAACCTTAGTAGTATGATTGGTAAAAGATGCAAATGGATGGGCCAATGTCTTGGATGCATAGATGTGGAATTTTTGGACTATAACAAATGTCCCTCAATGTGTGAGGTTAGAATATCAACCAATGGTCGAAATACATTATAACATCTTTATACAGTGGGAAGGAATGGAGTCGAGTGAGCCCAAGACGAGTGTTCGCGAGTGTGTCATCTGCAAAATAATGATAATCTCTCTGAGGTGGGCATACCCATGCTCAGGATAAAATAAGTATGGCTTCCAATCAAGTACACTACAGATCCATGTCATATATAATAATCATGACTACAAGACAAATATGAATGTCTATATAGAGTGTAGTCATGAACAATACACGGTGGATCTACATCTCAAAATCATCAGAAGATATACAATGTCATTGAAATCTTCAGGAGGTATTAATGCTTATGGTTGGAGATGATAACTTCATAGCTCGAGAAACAACTTCAAGATCTTCAAAACTTACATAGGAGTACAATAAGACTGTAAGGCTCACTACTATGAGGCCTTTGACATGCCTTCGTGGAAATACTGGAAGACCTTGATCATTAGGCACATAACTTCATTGATTTTGAATCTGAACTTGACTGGATTTTTGGAATGGTCAACTCATGAAAGTCAAGATATCAATTGTAGAATAGCCGACTCAGGTTGGAAAAACTTCCCTTGTACAAAAGAACGACAACATGATGAGACTCAAGAAAAATATTATTGACATAAGTTTGTGACACAGAAGCCACCACAAACTCTCCATATGTTTGGAAGAGTAACCAAACAGAGGAGGAAACAACTCTATGTAACGAGAACAACCTCTTAAGGTCATTCTAGATCCCTATGCTTGTAGAAAAAACAGAAGGATGTGATTTGTCCAAGGGTGAATTATCTTGCTACCAATCAAAGAGAATGTATATCACGTCCTCTCTTTTTGGAATATTTTATTTTTTTGTCTTTTTCAAATTTTTAACGAGCTTTGAAAAAGAATAAAAGAATGCTACATAACAAAGGAGGAACGATTGTTGCAGGCAAGAAAAATGGTTCCAAGTGCATGGAACATACTGATGTTGAGTGCAAGGAGACATGTGTAGGATAAGGACACTCGGTAAAATTCCTCCATGGGTCAAGGTGTCAGATCGCAAGGGGAAAAAGTGCTACAAGGCTTGCATCTAAGGAATTCTTTAAAGGTTCTGTAATAGCAACATGAATATGGAATTAGGCCAAAGACACAAGGATGAGACATGAGATTACAACATGACACAACAAGACTCCCTCCATGTGAAGTTTTACGAGCCTAGAGAAGGTAGCTTGATCGTTTTTCACATTTAGAGAGCCTGAAAAACACTAAAAGAAGACTCCAAAGTATTCATTTTTCGTAAATAGTTCAGTCGGTCCGGAAAAGGGTTAAAATTATACCGAAAGGACGTCTCTCCAAAACCATTTTAACGAGTGTGACAAAGACAATATCGCTTGGCTATCTTTTCAATTTTAAGGAGTCTGAAAAGAGCTTAACTATGGACTCATAGCCTTTTTCGAAATTTAGTCCCCTTAGCCTGAAAAAGTATAAAACATAACTTAGGAGAAATATCCCAATGAGACATGTCTCACGAGGCATACCTTTTTCCTAGGTAATCTATTGGCTGGAAAAAGGGTTAAACTTATGCCAAATAGATATTCCTTCTAGACCAATTAATGGGTGTGAAAGGAACAAGGTCACTCGACAATATTTTCATATTTAGGGAGTTTGAAAAGAGCTTAAATATGGACTCCGAGGGGGTTCCTTTTTATTAAATAATATCCAAGGCCCGAAAAAGATATAAACCAGAACCAAGGAGAATGGCCCTTTTTCACAAATTTAGTCCCTCGGGCCTGAAAAAGGTTTAAACTTATGCCTGAGAATAATCTCCTAGCAAACCGAAGCTCCCGGGGCATACCTTTATTCATAAATTAACGATACAGACCGAAAAAGGGGTAAACTACCACCGTACAAATGTTCCTTCAAATTTAAGTTTGACGAGCGTGAAGGGCAACAAGATCACTCGACAATATTTTCAATTTTAGAGAGTTTGAAAAGGGATTAAATAAGACTCCATGGGGAATTATTTTCTTAAGTAATATGAATAAGACCGAAAATAATAAATAATTTCTCATTAGATGTTGCTTTCAAAGTTTAAGTGAGCTTGAAAGATAACAAACCATGCTCTTAGGGAGTCCCTCAGGTTTAGGCTAGGAAACGACAAGGAATAAGAGTGAGGCTTCAACATAAAGTCATGGTGAGACTAAAAGGGACTCATGTGCCTATGAACTACTTCAACATGGGAACCAAATGGAAAACAAGGCTCTAAGTAGGATTATCATGGAAGGAAGGCTCTACCACATAAAGTACGAGACACTTATCTACAATGGAGGTCAGTGTCACAATTCAGTGGGGTCGATCCTAAGGCCAAATGAACCAAGAAATAGATAATTAAAAAATGCAAGTAGGGAAAAACCTAACCTATATGCCAGTTTGGAGGTCAATACCTATCAAAGTGGGTCGATATGATGTACAAATTCCAAATAAAAAAATGTCTCCAAAATCCTACATATAAGGCCAATAACACTCATCCAAAAGTTAATAAATCCAATATAGATAGAAACTTCGGAAAATAATAAGTGCTACTAAATACAAAACTTGAAAACAACAAACCTAGATTGTACAATATGGTACAAGGCATCACACATCCTTACGGCTCATGCATAGTACTAGTTCAAGTAGATCTTGTTGCTAGGATTTGACCAGGAGTCTCTTTCGTAGTCAACTTGGAAAGTCTCCCAAAAAGGAAGAAAACACAAACCACAGTGTAAGTCTTCCCACGGTATAGAAATCATAGTCATGGCTTCAAGGATAGCCTCATCTGAAGGCAATTCAATATCCGTGAAATAACGCAAATGAGGAGGATCGACAGTACTAAAGGGAAAAACAAACTAACCATATTTCATAGGACGATGGATGTTATGGTTAGGGTTGGTAGATTCTATCAGCAAAGAATCACAAGCACAAAGGCTTGAGAATCTATAAACAACAAGATCAGACTCAAAAGGAAACTCAAGATCACTTGGACCAAGAGGGGGAAGCAAGGGCTCCCATGCCTTGATTGGATAAACCAATGGATCAATTGTTGATACCAAGTCTCGAGAAGGAATACATGAGCGAACAAGTTCCTTCTCAGAAGAAATTGAACATCGAGGATAAGACGCCACATAATTTACCTGTGGTGGGGTAGAGTCTACACGAATACTAGGAACATATAAAGGAGAATCACAAACTAATGTTGAATTAGGATGGTGATTATCAGATGCCAACTGGTCAATAGTGACAATGCTTCCATTGTGAGGGAAATGCATCACCCGGAAGAGCATAGACACCACAACGTTCATAGCATATACATAATCATGCCCGAGAAGAATATTGAAATCTAACGGGACTTGTACCACTATAACATCCACAAGGAGAGTCTTCCCACCTAACAAGATAGGAAACTGAGGAAGAATCCATAAATATTCACTAGGATGTCTATCAAAAGCCAACAACTCATGCGATAAAGACAGAATATCGAGAGAGCCCAAAGCTTGCCAAGCCGAGGAGTATAAAATACTTGCGGAGGCTTCATCATCCACAATACATCGGTAAATATTTTTTGAATTCAATTCAACCCTTATTTGAAAGGGTGTAGAAGAAGGAAGGTGAGGCTCAACAAGGTCATTCCAATCAAAGGAAACCATTCTAGGACTTGGAGGGGGTATGCTCGAAGTGAGTGGAATGCCCCCTTGTTCTGAAATTACTGAACTAGAAATGCTAAAAACATAGTCAGTAGACACATCACTCCCCATCAGAAGAGTGGGATCAGCCAAATATTTCATCGACGTGACCACTTTAGTAGACTCAACACTCTCTAAGAGAAGAGTGGGATCAGTCGAAGATTGCATTGGCATGATCACTTTAGTAGAATCAACACTCTTCAAGAGAAGAGTGGGATCAGCTGAAGATTTCATTGGTGTAACCACTTTGTTAACCACTAGTTGAATAGACTATGAGACAAAATGTTCTAAAGGTGCCTCACCCCCCAAAAGAGGAGTGGGATCAGTCAAATATTGCATCGGCATGACCACTTCATCAAGCAAAGGATTAATAGGTTGCTAGACAACATGGTATTAAGGTGAATCACCCCCCAAAAGAGGAGTGGGATCGGTCAATGACTGCATCGAAACGACCACTTCATAAACCAAAGGATGAATAGATTGCGGGGAAATCAAAGAAGACTCGGAATCAAAAGAGATTGCAGACATGAACCACAATATTTCTACCTCTGGAATGTCAAGGCACATATGAGTAAGGTTATATCCCTTGCAAAGATTACAAGGGAACTTAGGATTACATCCTCTCCGTCTAGGTTTCTCAACATAATCAATTCCCCTAGCATAACTAGTAGTGGTTGGTTTCTCATCTCCAACATGATTAGCAAAGGTTGGTTGTTGAACTCCAGTATGACTCGCAGGGAATAGGTTTGTGCCCCTAGCATGACTTGCAGTGGTTGGTTTCACATCTCCAACATGATTTGCACAGGTTGGTGATTGGTCAATAACATGACTTGCAGAGGATCCATACATATCGCCAGTATTACTAGCAGTGACTCGAATTTTTCCCCCAGCATGAATTGTAGAGGCTCAGTGCTTTCCCCCAGCACGAATTGTAGAGGTTGGGTGCTGGTCTTCAACATGAGTTGCAGAGGTTGACTACCTATCTCTAACATGATTCACAGAGGTTGGTGATTTCTTCTTCCTATTCTTTCTCTTTCTATTTTATTTAGACTTTCGGTTACTAGTAGCTATACTTTCACCAGAGAAGGCAGAAGGAGGAGGAGAATACTTTGTTGATGAAGAAACATCAACATGATTCCCATGACATAAGGTGTTTAAATAAGAAGCATCGAGAGAATTAAGGACATTTGTAATGGTACGCAACCAAACCGGTAGTCCCACATTCAACCCGGGAATGTACAAAGTGGCCATCAAAGGGAAACCAATGTTTCCAAAGAAAGGAAAAGCACAAGAATCCCCTTGTGAAGGGGTTCCTTGGTTGGTATCATCGAGAAAATTTTCCATGAAGATATTATGCATAAGTTCTTCTCTTGCGGGATCGTTTAAGCCCATAAAAGTCTCACACATTGAATCTGGTAAATCAGTGGTATAAAATTATATGCTTATAAAGAGGTGGCTCCATGTTTTTAAGCAAAAGAATGAAAAGTCCTCATGGCTGACGGATTGGGCGGTATACCACCTCAGGTTAGAAACCCAAAGCAATGATTAACTAATTCACTATGGAAAACTAGGGAGCACAGAGCACATGACTAAGAAGAAAATCCTAAAAAGATACAAACCAAACAAACCACCCTTTTGAATGCTTCTGACCTAGGGAGATGAAGTCTTTATCGTCCAAAGAATTCACAAAGGAAAACGACTAGCCAGGAGAAGCAGTTACCCAGAACTCTAACAAACGGTCCTTCGGGCGTCGCCCAGAGAATACAAAGTCTACCTCAAGTATCGTGATACACCCCTCACAGTCACATATGTGTCAACCTATATAATGGCAACTAGGCCACCAACCTATAATCAACAACCAAGGGGTACAGTCGACATTTGGGTGAGTGTCTAGGCAGGGTAACTAAGCTCGAAGATCCTCCTGAGGCCTGAAACCCAACATGGGCAGAATCACTCTTAAAGTACCTTGGACGGATCCAAGTGTCTCAGAGTTCTGACACAAGTCATCCAGTAACGCTACATGATTCACCCCCAATACACACTCTCCCAAACKCTTTGTCAGGATCAGGAGTGGATATCYCCATCATCATCCTCCACGYGGCCTCATGTTTGACTTMTRTGTTAGAAGAGCTTCTTGGATTGAATAATTACAAGGTGTATTTTTTACACCCTAGCATAGACACCTAAGTTAATTTTTGGTTGGCCTTGGAGAGTTTACCTCTCCACAMCTAATATAAGGCCCTAGCCTAAGCTATATGTGAACCCTAGAAAAMRTTTTATTAATATATTTTAGATTAACACATTTGTTTTAGGGGATTTTCTTACTCAACGAATGGAAGTGAAAATTATGGCGTTTGAGACTCCAGTGAAAAAGAAACTARTTAAAAAACTAGCAAAGAATACTTTACACTAATTCTACAAATGAAAAATAGCTTCAACCAAAAAACATGAACAATCCTTCAAACCTAAAAATGCAATCTTTTCACCTTCCCATGCAAAATGCACAATGCAACTTTCGAGTGAAACAAAAGAGAAAATGAAAGGATTTTCTTTATTATTTTTCTTTTGAAATCCTTTCAAGATGATAATAAATCACAACCCTATGCTAATTCCTTTTTCTTTTTCAAATAACAATGCAAATGAAATGCAAAGAAAGAAAGAGACCTAAAAAACTAGGTTTTTTTTTATTTTCTTCCATTCAAAGAAAAACTAACAAAAGATGCTAAAAGAAACTGCAAAATACATTATTCATGGATAGATAATTTAACACTATAATTCATAATTCAGAAAAAAGTGGGGGAAGTTTCTTTCGATACCCAATGCATGAGAATATGGAAGATCTTATCTCAGATTGGGATCTCTAGGATGTTAAGCCAACTAAAGGAAATTATACTTGGAACAATAAGCATGTGGGCCCTAGACATATTGTGGCCCTTATAGATCATTTCCTCATTCATAGCAATTTATTTCTCCTTCCCCTTCCCCTTTCCATTTCTTCCAATATCGTCCCCTCCTCTCCTCCTCAAAACTTTGACCCTATCCTTTTTCGTTTCAATCTCTTATGGATCCACAATGAGACTGTAATCTCTCTCATTAAGGAATCATGGAAAACCTCAATTCAGGGCTCCCCTAATTTTGTCTAGGAAAGTAAACTTCGATCTTTCAAACAAGATATAAATTCTTGGGTCAAGACCTCTTATACCCTCCCCATTCTTCATGGAAAGAACCTCTAGAATGATAGAAATTGGGACTATCCAACAATCAATGGAAGATCGGGAGGTTACGTAAATTACTCTGCAACTTCAAAGAGAGGCCTATCAAAAATTGAATTCATCCTTTAGGAAAGAAGAAGAAGAATGGAGGTTAAAGTCTCGAAGCCTCTAGCTGCAATATGGAGACACAAATACCTCATTTTTCCACAAGAAGTCTCATTATAGGTGCCATAAGAACACAATCCAAAAGATACAACTGGAAATAGGGAAAACCACAAATAAATTCGATCAGATTAAGGAGGTTGTGGTTCAACATTATGGAAGAATTTACACATAAAAGAGTGAGGGGGGTGTAGAGATAAGTAGGCAATCAATGTTGGAAAATATCCCAACATGCATAGCAAAAGCAGAGAATGGAAATTTACTTAGATAAATTAGCTTAGAAGAAATTTCTCAAGCCATTTTTGTTCTTGGACAAGACAAGGCCCCTGGGCTGGTTAACTTCTATATCCAATTTTTTAAATTCTTCTGGGAAACAATCAAACATGATCTAAAAATAATGTTAAACCATACTCTTAGGAAAAAAATGGTAGGTGGTTCTACCAACTCTACCTTCCTAGCTTTAATCCCCAAAGAGATCAACCCTTCCAATTTTTCATGGTTTCAAATGATCTATCTCAACAATTCTACTTATAAAGTCCTTACAAAGATTATAGAAAAAAAACTCAAGCCTCTCCTTCCCAAGCTAATCTCTGACAACCAGGGGGGTTTCATGGAAAATTGGCAAATCATAAACAATATTTTCCTAGTTCAAGAGCCTATCTACTCAAGCCACATCAACAAAGAAAAAGGGATGGTCATTAAACTAGACATCGAAAATGCCTTTGATGGGGTAAGAAATTATTTTCTCTTTGTTGTACTCAGAAAATTTGGATTCTCAAAAGATTTTATAGAGTGGATTCAAGCCTGTATAAGCTCCCCTAGATTACACCAATTATAAATGGAAGGTTGACTCAATTCTTTCGTTCCAATAGGGGTTTGCGTCAGGGTTGTCCTCTCTCCCCCTCCCTTTTTATATTAATGGAAGAGTCTTTAAGTAGAAAACTGGAATTTGAACATCGAATGTGAAGATTCCCAGGTCTGCGACTCGCATGTGGATTTAATGGTATTAATCATTCAAAATTTGTCGACGATACGCATCTCTTAGGGGTTTCTTCAACCATAATTTCAGAAATATTCAATAAGGTCTTGGATCTCTTTCACATAGCTTTAGGAGAATAGATAAACAATAACAAAAGCCTTATGTTCGGTTGGAACATCTTAGGGGACCTACAACTGGTTATTTCCAGTTTCCTTGTTTTCCCTGTTGCAGGGAACTGGTACTCCTTTAAATAACTGGGCATTTAAATATTTCTCAAGTCCCCTACCTCTCAAGCTTGGAAATAAGTTCTGAGAAAAATGGAAACTCGAATACATAATTAGGGTGGTAGATGGCTCAATCCTGCAGGTAAAATTGTTCTTATTAAGTATGTTCTCTCCTAATTGATTATCTTTCAATGTACAACTATTTTTGCACCTAAAGGGGTTCTTGAGAAAACAACCAAAAAAGTAAGGCACTTTCTTTGGAAAGGGGGAAAATAAAATATAAAAAAGTTTCATCTCGTTAACTAGTCCATGGTCTGCCAACCATTGGACAAAGGTGGCTTAGCAATCAGAGATCATTGTCTCATGACCATCACCTTGGATGAAAAATAGTGTGGAGGCTAGTTTCAGAGTTTTAGAATGGTGGAAGAGTGCCCTCATTTCCAAATATTTCAACAGCTCTAGGCTTCATCTCCTTCATGCTCCTCTCTCAAATTCAGAAGGCTCTCTAGTTTGGAAAATCATTAAAGTAGTCTCCTCCTTAATCAAGTCCCAACTCTCCTGGTTTATAGGGAATGGGGCCTCTATCAAATTTTGGATAGACAACATTATGGGGAACCCACTATTGGAAATATTGTTGTGATTGATGTCAAAGATAGGGGGAGCTGATAGATGTCCAAGATAAAAATTGCAATATGGAGATTGTTGAAAGTATTATTTTTTTATTTTTGATGAATATTTTGGATACCCTATCTTTGAAGTCATTTTTACCCTACATACTTAGCTCGATGGGAGCACAAGTTATATGTTTGGAAATATTATTCTGAGACCTTTCCAATAGTATAGGGAATTCCCTCTATGAAGAGATGAATTTTTCGTCCAACAACCAGGCAGAAAATTGAGGTCGGCTCGGCCAGTCTTTACAGGTCATCCCTGAAAGTGGGGAAATAATTACTATAAATACATGATAGATGTGTGCATTTTTAGTGCAACCAAGCAAGAGATCAAGTTTGAGGTGTGAAAAAGTGATCTGAGGTGCCCTAAAGGAGCTAGGGTGTCTTTTTGGGATCTAAAGGTGTGCAAGAGAAGTCTAAGTGATTTTATTGGGGTCTTTCTTGTTCTCAAGGTGCATGATTCTACCATGTGCATTGTTTTGAGGTTGTGATGCTACAATGTGCACTATTATGAGGTTTTGATGTTTTCTGCATGGATTTTATTATGGTAATGATGCTATGAGGATTTCTAGGGTATGAAGGATACACACGACTAGGGTTTGAAGGATTGTCTATGGAATGAAGCATGCAGGTGAAGTCATAAGTACTCTACGTATGAAGATATCGATTTGGTGTCTACACACATCTTGTTGAGTTGGTGCTAAGGTGAGGTGATTGGTGTCTCCAATAGGTTGGTGCTTTCAAATATTGTAACGGTAGGTTGGGGTCTACAGGTGTTATTGAGTTGGTGCTCAATTGAGGAGATTGGTGTCTCCAGTAGGTTGGTGCCTAAATCTTGTTGATTTCGTGCTCAATTAACGAGATTGGTTTCTCCAGTAGGTTGGTGCTTACAATCTTTGTAACACTAGCTTATGATATGGGGAAATTCCCCCTAAAATGGGTCTAAGGAATAGGCAGAGCAATAACTCCCTTAAAATACTGACTTATCTCTAATGTACCCCAAAACAATATAGACTAAGTGATAAAAGAGAGAGAGAAGAGAAGAGAAGGTTAAGAAGAGCACCTTGAATCCTTACGGTTGATGTAGACCTCTTCCACTTTTCATTTCCTCTTAGATCATAGATCTCCTCCCAAAGATGGCATGCAAGGGGTTAAGAAAACAACACACCATCATACACAATCTCTAGTAATCACTTAAAAGTATAAATATAGATGTAAATGATCAAAATAGACAATAACATGTACACATAAAGTTTTGGTACAAATATAATCTCTTTTATTCATATACAAGATGAAAGGTTACAACCTTTGCTTGCGTACACCGCTCTACGAACCAAGTCTAGGCTCCTCTGTCATGGCTCCAAGTGCATCAATCCCACATAGAATTCTCACAACCAATATGCCATAAAGGGAAGAAGGAAGGGTTGCATAGGGAGAATGGCTAGAAGGGAACGTTGAGGATAGAACTCAGATCAAGATGCAAAACTTGGGCAAAGAGAGGGAAAGGATTTTGGAAGAGTTTTCTTATTCTCTTGTTCATATGTCTAAATGACTCCCCAATACCTCTTTTTATATGAGAAAAAGATGGTTATTCGGTTTGGGGACGGGCTAGAAGGGGTAAAATGGTTAGGAAACCCTGTATATCCCATAAACTCCACTGAAATACATGCAATTTTATATTTTTTTCATTTTTGGAGGTAAATGTGGGCTAACTAGCATGCAACAAGCGTATGTACACTAGCAAACTATCATGCAGCACGCGTGTGTACGCAGGATAATAGTGAAACATGGCACATACATTATCCAAAAAGTGTTTTTTTAGAAGGAAACATCAATAGTATGATTCGTAAAAGATAAAAATGGATTGGCCAATGTCTTGGATGTATAGATGTGGCATTTTTGGACTATAACAACTTAGTGCCTACAAAATTTATAAAGATAAGTTTTATGGTTTTCTCCCCATTGGGTTTCCATGTTAAACTATGTGCATTGTGGTTTGAGTTTGTATTTGATTATTATTTCTTATTTATTGAATGATTGATGATTGGTTAAATAAATTAAAACGTATCTTATACTAATTCACCCCCCCCCTTCTCAATATAAGCATAAGTTCAATAATTGGTATTAGAGAAAGTTCCTTTAGAAATAGTTTAACCACTGGAAGGAAGATCTCTAGCACATATGGATTGTAAGGAAGGTCTCCCTACAAACAAATCTCCTTTATTTGATGGAAAAAACTATGCAACATGGAGTATAAGAACGAATACCTATTTCAAGGCTCTTGGGTTTGGTATTTGGGAATCAATCAAAACAAGTTACACATATGATGTTGGGAAGGAGTCAAGTGAAAACAATGAAAAAGAAATAGATGTCATCTAGACTGTCCTATTAGATTATGAGATTGTTAAGGTAATGAAGTGTACATCAACTAAACAGATTTGGGACAAGCTACAAAAAATTTATGAAGATAGATCTGGTGATTTTTCTAGTTGTGAATCAAAGGCAGAAGTAGCGTGATTTGCGAGAAAGCTAAAAGGAGGACCTAGCAAATACAAAGGTAAGCCACCTATAAAATGCTTTAATTTTGGTAGAATAAGACATTTTTTTTCTAAGTGTCCATATGCAGAAAGGAAATATAGTGATGATGAAGAAGAATCTCTCTCCATAACCATGGAAACAAAGCCTATTGACAAGAAAGAATAGCAAGATTGAGAAAAATAAGATCTTGAAGTAGAACTCATTAGTGCCCTAGAAGAAATAGATATGATTATAAAAAGGAATATAAAGTTGAAGGAGAAATTGCATAAACATGAAAAGAAGGATCGTGATCTTGAACAAATAAAGAAGACACTTATCAGCCTAAAGATTTAGCTAGAAGAAGCAAAAAGAATAGAAGAAGCAGCGACAAGTCATCCCAAAGAAAAGGAAGAAATATGTGAGAAGTTAGAGTTTGAAGTTGCCTCATTATAAAAGAAATTGAAGAATTCAATTACTCAGATGAAGTTTGAAAAGAGCACTAAAACTTTAAATGAGATCCTTAGTTTCCAAAGGTCGCCATTCGTCAAGACTGGTCTTGGCTATGAAGAGAATCGGAATACTTCTAAAGAAAATCCCAAAATCTATGCTAATATTCTCAAAGGCTCCATCAATAATGAAAGCAGAAGTGGAAAAGGAAATGATGACTAGCAGATTCCTGATTCTTCTCACAAGAAGAATAAGAATGAGTCCAAAAGAGTTGTTCCACCAAGAAGGCCTTTCACCAACCGGTACCAAAATATTTGTCTTGAATATTGTTTTTCTTGCAATAATTTTGGTCATGAAGCAATAGATTGTAGATCTTATACAAGAAGTGACCATGCGAGAAACATAAATAGAGTTCCTAACAAAACCTTAAAGGGTGATTATGTGGGAAACATAACTAGAAGTTCTCATGGTTTTTCTAACATAAACTACAATTCATTTTATGCTCGACTTGATTACAATACTAAATGTTATAAGTGCAACAACTATGAGCACATAGCATGTTATTGTAGACGAAATATAAAAAAGTCTCCTAAACAGAACAAGGAAGAAGATGTTCTTTCCAAACATAAAGAAGAATACTAAAAGGTTTGGAAAAGGAAGAAAAACAAAGAAAGAGGGAGAGATGAAATTGTTTGTTATGAGAAAGGATGTGATAAGCTAGATGAAGATGGCAGGGAGATTCATTGTTTTGATTCTCACTTGAAACATGTACATCCCATTTCTAGAAAATCTAAGGATAACACATTTCCTTGTGAAGATGTAAATTCAAGTTTACAGTACGCTTTTGGACGAGAGAATTCATCTAATTGGTCCTTGTAATTCAAATACTAGAGCTTCACCCCATTCAGAAGAACAATGCCATGACTTTGGAGTGGAAGGTTTGTTCAATAAAAACAATCAAATAGAAGGATCAATGTTGGATACTTGTAGAAAATATAATCTGGATAATGATCAGTTATCAACAAGTGAGAAATTAGAGATATACTTTTGAAGGATCATAACTATAGAATGGTTTTCAAACTAAAGCACTACTACATTTGTACCCAAAAATCGATAGTTAATTTGTCTGAAATTCGACAATTATGCGTTTATAATCTGAAGACATTATTTTTTTTTAACCATAGGTGGCATGTCATCGGATATTCGACCTAAAAACTAATCCATCAGTTCTTCGACACATCTCCATCGAAGATACTACTGCATTTTTTGAATATTTAATATAAGTATTTGTCGAATATCCGACCATTGCATCGTTGGTTAACCGCCTCTTAAACACGTCGGACCCATGGTAGGGTCGACGATAATCTGACACTCACAACCATCGGATATATGGCCTAGCCATCGTAGGATGCCCCTCATGGTTGACAATAATCTGACATCTTCAACCATCGGAATTATAACACAATCGTTAGACTCAAGCTCTTTGGAGTCGAATATCCGACGACAATAATTTGTTTTAAAAGAAAATACCAAAATGGTATATATACCCATGGATATATCCCTATATACCTAGAGATGTATATTGGGTATATATACCAAATTCCATCTAACGGAGTTGAAAGGGTAGTAGAAAATAGGAGAGAAGGATATTTGGTGGTAGAAAGAGAGGGTATTGGTAGTGAATGCAAATCCAAAGAGTAGACTACATGGGGGAGTGATGTATACATAGTCAAATAAATATATGAAAAGAGTGAAGCAAGTGGGTGAGCATGTTGAGTAATATATATTGAGGATCGTATAGTGAGAATTTACATCTAAACGAAATGTAGATCAGGTCATGGAGGGGAGCATGATTGTCAATCCATAAGAAGAAGGATAAATCAATGACATGTTCCTACTATTCAAACCATGACAAGCACAAGAAGCATACATGGTATGACCTAAGGATACTAAAGTCAACCTAGAATAGTTACCACTCCTCTTGCATCTTGAGAAAAGTAAGGTAATTAGTAACTTTTTTCTATTTCTGATTTAAAAGAACCTCCTAACAATGCAGTGGATGGTAGTGGTGGAAAAGAAAGTGTAGTTTGAAATATTAGTAATAGAAGAAGTACAGTAGTGAGTTTTGATTATAGTTCAAAAATATTGATTGGCGTAATAAGTCAGCTAGCTCCATGAGGTTTCCTTTTTAAAAGAAATAAGAGCAAAAGTATGGCTAGAGAAACAAACAATACCACAATCCACCTCCCCAAGTTTTGAGGAAAAGGAAATAGTGATGTGAAGTAACATTGGTTCCTTTACGAATATATATAGAGGGAAACAATGGTCACAACCCCAAACACCAAACTAGTGGACTTCCAAATCACTTCACAAGGGAGGGCTCTAGAATGGTATATGAAGTTTTTACAGACTAACCTTTAAGGAACAACTAATATTATGGATGAGGTGAAAGTGTAATTTGTGGCTGAATTTTAAAGGCCAAACTTAGAGCACTAGAATTTCATCGAGCTAAAGAAGATCAAACAAATGATTGGTGAAAGTTCTTGGGAATACAATAAATGCTTCCATGACTTGATCAAAAAAATATCTTACCCAATTTGCAAGGCTCAAAACAAGGAGTTTTTCACTCAATATTTTCTTCCCTTGACAACAATACCACTAATACAACAAAAATGGACCACCTAGTGAGAGGCCTTGTCCCAAGCCATGGATATTGAATTGATGAATGGGTATATATGAGAGACTAAAGTARGAATTGAAACTATGTCCTTAACTAGTGTGATTCCTAAGCTTTCTCAATTACATTTGGACCTCTCATCCATATTAAAACAAATCTATGAAATGAGACACACCAAGGTTAGGAGGAAGAAAGATTGGTGTATCATATGTAAGATAGAGGGTCACATGGAAAATGATTATTCCTCACTAAGAGTTTGTGTTTTTACTCCTAACCCAATGACACCACCTACTAGGTTCCCATGCAACATGGTAGGTGAACAATTTAATATTCGTAGGTCCCGCACCCACCCCTGCACATTCACGTGATTCTATAGAAGTATACTTCTATCCCGTATACCATTCTCTATGATTTTTGTAGGGAAAAAACTTATTCCACATAAAACTATCATGCCCTATAGGTTTTAGCAGAGTGGCTKGGAAAAWTTTCCTTTTGGGTGAAGAAGGAAAACATTAGAATGACTAAAGGAGGGGTTCGAGGAGGATATGGTATAGGTTACAAAAGTGGATGTGAAGGAGAATATGTAAAATTAGGGATGGTGGCTACATAAGCCCCATAAGATGATATAATTGCAATGATATAGGTATTTTTTCTTGGGATTTCACATGGTCCAGGAGGATGCAACGTGGATAGTGCAATTTCATGGGTCATACGACCAAGAACTGTCCTAATCTAACAAGTATGAGATGAGGGCACGATAGTGGAATTATTATGATTGCATATGATAACCTCCCCACATAAGAAAAATGCTCCTGTAGACCAAGGGTTTGATGTGGTGAAGTAGAAGGTTTATTATTAAGAATACTTGGAAGAATTACAAGAAGTAACCACTATGCTAGGGAATGGTGCAAATAGTAACTTAGTGGTCGATAATGCCCCTAATCATCTGTGGCTAGGTAAAATAATTTAGGGATCACAATAAAGGGCTACTGGATAGACCACCTCGACAAATATGGTTCGTGAATTCTTCCATACCCTCATTAGAATCCTATATTATGAAGGGGTGAAAAGGAAGTCGCAGTAGGCCTTCAACAAGCTATTTGAGGGGTGAGGGGACTGGAAAGAAGATCCCATCCACTATCCCTAGAATAAAAGGAAATTTTGATGGATTGATCAAAAGAAGAATCCTTGGACCAATCAATAACTCTAGATGGATGTTTAGATCCATTGGTATGAGGTGTGACATGTCATGTTGGATCTAGAATTGATGTGAACATCCTTCCAAGGAAATTGTAGGAGATGATGGGAGATGATGTCTAATATAGTCATAAATCTAGTTGCAGCTAGTGAATTAGTACATAATCTACCCCATTGAATGCCTAGAGGAATTTTAGGTCAACCATGGAAATGTGAAAACAATCATAGATTTTGAAGTCATTAAGCTCTTCGAGAAAAGAATACTTACCCTACCCTCCTTGGATACAAATGGGAAAATGACAATGAGGCCATAATTAAATTAAAGAGAAGGGAAATGTGATTTCAAACTGATGGAAGTAGAGTAATACAACCCATTGGTCCTATAAAAGGGAAGTGATACATAGATCTAGTAGATGCCATGGTGGTAAATTATTGGACCAATTGTATAAATTGACTACAACAATGAGAGATGATTATATCAAACCCACTATTGATGAAAAAACTATCTAGAGAAGAATTTGGTCTATGAGTTAGATAGCTAAGAAGCATTCCAAGATTGGCAGGAGCACAACCAAGAGTTTCCATCTTCCCATTGCACCATGATCAGGTATATCCATTATCTTGCAATGTACCTACAAGACCCTGCAATCTTTGATGGTACAATGGATGTTGAATATTTTATGGAAGATCTAAGAATAATGGTCCCATGAGAGAAATTGGTACCAAAAGTAGACATGATGTTGAGATCCATAACATTTAGGTGGTGGGATACTCATAAATATTCACTTGATGGTTAGCAAGAAGTCCAACCAACACTATGACATCGGTTTTATCCACCACCCAAGTACTGGGTGATTGACTTTCCAAGGGTAGAAAAGGATCCAATCACCTTTTTAGAAGTCTATGAGGGAAAGATAAATCTAGTCCTACATGAAAATACGTGCATCTAGATTTATATTCACCATGCATGACTTAAAAATTACTGCATCTAGATTTATATTCACCATGCATGACTAAAATTGGATCACTCCAATACTAATCTAGGAAAAGAAAGTGGGAGGAGGAATAAGGGTCAATGTTGATTTTTGGGGCCTAAATGCAGCCAATGTTTATGACTTGTTTCATATCCCCTTCAGTGATGAGGTGGTAGATTAGGTAGTGGGAAAGGAAACCTATTCATTGACTAATGGATTCTCAAGATATCATCAAGTGAAAATAGTTGAAGAGGACAAGAATAAAAAAATGGTTTCCACTGAGTGTAGCTCCTTTCTTTATAATGTCATTCCATTTTTCCTAAATAACACCCTAAAAATATTCTCCAAAATCGTAATAACATCCTTTAGAGAGTACATCCACAAGATTATAAAAGTGTACTTAAATTCATACATGATCTACAATCTACTACAGGATCATGTCATGACGTTATGACTAATATTTGAAAGATGTTAGCAATTTTAGATCTCTTTGAACCTAGAGAATTGCATATTCTACATGCCATTTGGCATGCTACTATGCCATGTTTTTTGCAAGGATTGGATGCTTGTGGATATAGGTAAAATAGTGAGTATTTTCAATATCAAGGCCCCATACTATGTTCATACACCATATTCAACTATGGGCCATAGTGGGTACTACGAAATATTTCTTAAGGGGTGTGCCATTATCAGAGCCCTCATCGAGTGATTACAAAATAAGGTAGTGTTGGCCTTGGGTTGTTAAAGGAAGTTAAGATCAAGGAGGAAAAGGTGAAATGAGAACTTCGCGGAAGACACGGTGACTAATACTAGGTCGAAGTGAGCAAAAGAGCAGAAAAGATGGAGTGAAGCCTGAGAAAAGAAGTTGTTTGATGAGGAGATCGGGGATGACAGATAAGCAAGGAAGAAGGACCGTGGACGACCCATCAAGCGGAAAAATCCTTTGTTAGATGCTTTGGAGCACCGCATGAGACGAAAGGAAAGATAGGTTGGTGAAGCCCTGAAAATATGGGTCAAGTTGACCTAGGATTTTAGACACCTAGGGTTTTGGTATCTAGGGTTTTGGACACCTAGGTTTCAGCCTAAGGCTATCAGTGAGCTATTGTAATGTATAAATAGAGGTCAAGAGGACCTGGGTTGGGTTGGTATCAAGATTGGTTATCATTTTTTATGTGAGTGATTATTATATTGTGAGAGAGAAGTGTTGAGCACAAGAGCCTTCTAGATTGTAAGATCTTCAGCTGGGTGCGAAGATCAACCCTACAGTTGGGTGTGCAGGAAGCAGAGAGAAAGAGAGGAGAAGAGAGGAGATCTACTAGCTAAGAGTGCAGACAAGAACTGTATGCTTTAACCTAATATAATATAGCACAGTTTTGTGGATGTATCCCTGGAGAGAGGGTGAACCACGTGTATTTTGTGTTGTGTGTGATTCATATTTTGTATTTGTCATTCATATATTGTTATTGCATTGCTAAGGTAGATCTGATAGATGCATGAAGTAGATCAAGTTGATAAGTGATATATGAATGTTGTATTGTTCCTGTATTAGATCCACTTGATCTTCCCCTTGGTTGTAGACATCTATGTCCTGCAACCCCCTCATAACTGCTTCGGGTGAGACTGCATATGCTTCGCAGGTGTTGCCGAAAGGGCCAGTAGTTAGGGCTTGTTGGTGCGCTCTAGGAGATGAACCCTGGGTCTGCACCTATGCCAACAAATGGTTCTGTTGTCGGGACATGAATATTTTTAAGGGAATGTCAAGGTGGTTTCCATCGAAAACAGAGATTCAAAATTGGATAGAATATCAAGAGAAGGACTTCGTTGAAGCCCGGTATAAGAACCCTAATCTTATCTCAAAGGACTGGTTGGAGAAGCATATTTTTACTGATATACACAGGATATTATTTGGAGGAATTCATCAAGAGTTGTATGAGTGGCTAGCTAGATTAACAGATACCCAGTTCGAGATCCGATCTAGAACTCTTGTGGTTTGGACGTCGTAGTTGATCAAGAGGGTCAAGAAAGTTGATAACACTGTATCATGAGCAGTAGATCACCGGTTCGATAGTACCATTGGAGGGTACATCACAGAGTTTGATGTTGACAAGGTAGAGTCATACAACCAAGCTGAGAGATATTTCTTTAAGGGACCCAGAGGAAAATGTTTACAATTCCCAAAACTGAGACTCAAGATGTTGTTGCATGAGAAGAACATCTTGAAGGTACAATAGATTGGTTGCATACGGAAAGACTAATGTTCAAAAATTCAGACAACGACAGCGACATAGAAGCTGGACATACACGCAATGGGAGAGTGTTCCGAGAAGTCCACCTTGCAAACCTATTTAAGAAGAACTACGAGAAGGAGGGTTTCTACAGTGGAGAAGAAGCAGATCTGACAGATGAAGAGAATTCAGAACCCATCGGGACAGAGGAAGGACAAGCTGAAGAGATTCACTGAGGAGAACCTGAAAACTCAAAAATTTTGCAGACCGTTGAAGTAAGTATCGTTATCCTTCATGTTGATTCAGTATTAAGAAATCAGATTAATCCCAGTCACCAGAGTGTCTAGAGCACTATCCATAGTAGCTCACCACATATTCAGTCAGGAACCCTAGGAAGATGTATGGAAAATGAGATGAGGCTTCCTATCTTTAGGGGAGATGGATCTGAAGATCCTGACCAGCACTGGTTCCTGTGTGAAGCCATATGAAACATTAAGAATGTCACAAATGAAGTTGTCAAAAGAACCTAGTTTAGTACAACTCTCAGGGATCATGCACTAAGATGGTATATGAAGCTTGTCCAAGGACTTGCATAGCCTAAGCTATTGAATCAGATCAAGAACGTGTTGATTGCAGAATTCAAGAAACCTAAGTGAGAATCCCAATGTATCATAGAGTTGAAAGAGATCAAGCAAAAGGTGGTTGAACCTGTGTGGTAATTCGATCAAAGATTCAAGACCTTAACAAGTCGATTGACTTTTCAGATCCCAGACAAACAGAACAAGGAATGGTTCATTTCTTCCCTTCTACCACACATGAGAGTTCCCCTGATGCAATAGAAGATTGCTTCGTAGGCTGAGGAATTGGAGATGGCCATGAAGCTAGAATCAGCCCCTATGGGAGAATCCATCTTAGGTATGAGTCAGATCCTGATTCAGCTAACTAGTTTGTCTCTGCATGTCGAACATATGAAGAAATACAAAGGAAAAGATAAAAGAGAAGACATATGTTGTGTCATATGCAGATCAGAAGGCCATGACAAGGAAAATTGCCCTCTATTCAATTAATACTTGGATTTTGGAGCCCCTATCCCTTTGAAGCAAGTCACATACCCTACTGCGAGGTATGCAGAAACATACATCGTACTGGTGAGTGCTATTATATGCAAAAGTATGTTCATACACATACAAATTTGTACTATACATTCTGTAAGTCTGTAGGGAATGATGATAGGGATTGTAGGGCTTATGATCTCATGCATGAAAGGTCAAGAGACATATATAATATCCAAGGCGAAGTACAGCAAGAAGGAAACACTACGCAGTATAAATCTCCTGGGAGAGGAAACTTCAATCCTCGCGCTGGATTCAGAGGAAGAGGACGAGGAGGAGGAATGAGCAGAGGTCGAGGACAAATTATCTGTTATAACTGCACACAACTAGGAAGCCTTGCAAGGGATTGTCAGAACCCTTGTACCACTTGCAGCTACTGCAACTCGCTTGACCATGATATAGAAGATTGTCCTATACTACTAGCTAAGCTTTAGGAAAGATGAGGACCTCAGTAGAACCCACAAGTGCAACTGATCTATGTTGAACCTCATGGAGAAGACCCTAGAGTCATTGTTATAACCAGAGGAGGCACTATTACAGGAGAATACAAACTGATCCAAGGGAAGGCTACAGAAGATTCAAGAATCAGAAAATTTGTAGAGAAGACCCAAACCTTCGATGCAAAGAAAGAAAGACAAATATTTGAGGAAGCAAGAAAATAATTTAGAGGAGACCAAGCTTCTTCATAAAAAATAAGACCAGAAGTAAGAGAATGTGGAATGCCTCAAGCATTTGATCAGTCTGCTTCTCCAGGAGAAGGAAAAGAGGTAAGCAAGCTCATGGAATTTTTACATACTTGTATTAAATTGATTCAGGATGAAAGCAATGTCCAAGAGTTACAAACTTTAATCAGACAATATGAGCTAGAAAAGATAGATCCCTTGTTGAATAGGGAAGTACACCAAATTGGTAAGAAGAGAAGGACAAATAAGGAATTACATTTGAATGCTCAAATAGGAGAATATGAGATAGACTGTGGTCCTCTACCTAGGGTCAGAGCTCAATGTCATGACGAAGCAAACTTGGGCACAGATGGGAAAACCGAAGTTGATTTATTCCCCTATCAGACTTAGGATGGCTAATCAACAAGCTGTAAGACCTTTTAGCAGATTGGAACATGTCCCTGTGGACATTGACAGAGTAAGAACATTTGCAGATTTTGAGGTAATTGAAATAGTTGATGACAGTTTCCCTTACATCACGTTGTTGGGAATTGATTGGGACTTCAATAACTCTATTGTTGTTGACTTAAATAAAATATGTATGACTTTTGAAGGAGATGGCTTTAAGGTCATCGCACCTTTAGATCTAGATGAAGGTCAGCAATACACAAAGCCCATCAGAGAAGAAGACTGTGCATACGCACTAGAAAACATCTACAAGCTAATCGTCAGACAACAGGATTACATTAACCCTACAGCCGATGGAAATCTAAGTTGGAGAAGTGACAACGCGTGCTCATCTGACTTAGAAGAAGCGCTAGAGAACTGGCAGAACTAGATGTATGAAGTATCTATAAGGAGATGTGTTATATTAACCAGATAAGTTCACTAGATTGGCACAATAGTAAGTAACCTACCCACCTTTGATGGTCTGAATCCATTAGAAGCCTTCCTATCGGAATTTGAAGCAAGTGTACCAACACAACAAAGGTTGTTGGCAATGGATGAGGCCTTGAAAGCCACACCAATAATATGGTGGGGGACGCACAAAAGTAATATCATAGATTGGAGACAATGTCATACTCTGATGACATCATGATTCTCAGCACAAGTAGAAGGCTGCGAAGTTCGCTGCACAGGTCAAAGCTACCCAAAGGACCATGTGCGAAGCTGCGAAGAGTTCTGGAGTGAAATTCTGCAAGAACAGTGGATACACAAATTCATCAACACACTGGACACGACACCTATCAACTGGTACCTTCAAGTAGAACTACACCTCATCACCACATATTGGAAAGGTATGACTCAGAATTTTATAACTACATTCTTATTTGAAAGTCAATTTCCTTCAATAGATCAATCACTGCAAATTGTGAGATAGAAAGTATTCGAGGAGGTATCTAGCCTTTCCTTAGAACAGGAAGAGGATGAATGGACTGCGCCTCTCCAAAAACTGCAAGGTTGTTACAACATTAGTACGGATGAAGACGATGATCCCACGAAGGTGAACATCGCAGAAACAGAAGGACAAAGATATGTGGAAGGGCCAAGAGTTGATTTACCATTTATTGGACAACCGATCAAGATCAATAAAGTCAATATTGGAATAAACGAGACACTGAAGCTTGCCAATGTCGGAGATTATTGGGATGTTTCCACCACTAACAAGATTACTAAGATGCTGTATGAATATCAAGACTTGTTTCCAACCAAGTTTACTGATGTGAAGGGAATTAAAGAGCCTATGGGAGAGATGAGGATCCCTTTAAATCCATATGCTAGACTAGTCAAACAGAGACCTTACAGACTGAACCCTAAATATAAGGAGAAAGTAAATATTGAGCTTGACATAATGCTGCAAGCGGGGATTATAGAACCTAAAAAAAGATTCAGAGTGGATAAGCCCTATGGTGGTGCGAGACAAGAAATCAGGATATGCGTAGTTCTCAGGAAGTTGAATGATGCTTGTTTGCATGACCCCTTCCCTACACCATTCACTGACGAAGTGTTAGATAACGTGGGAGGCCAGGAAGTATATTCTTTTACAGATGGATTTTTAGGATACCATTAGATCCAGATTCCCAAGGAAGACTGCCATAAGACCACATTTGCAATGGAATGGGGGTCCTACCAATATACGGTGATGCCATTCGGATTGAAAAATGCCCCAACCATCTTTTCCAGGGTGGTGGTCAAAGCATTCAAAGAATTCTTACATAAATTTCTAGAAGCATATTTTGATGACTGGACTTTGTTTAGTTTGTTGAAAAATCACATTGAATGTCTAAGGCTAATGTTGGATAAATGCGGGCAGTGTCAAATTGCTTTGAATCTGAAGAAATGCATTTTCTTTTCCCCATTTGGAGTTATGTTAGGATATATTGTATGTAAGCAAGGATTGCTGGTAGATCCATCCAAGATCGTTATTATAGTTGATATACCCCCTCCTACAACAGTTAAATATCTACGCACTGTGTTGGGACACACAGGCTACTACAAGAAGTTCAATAAGGGATATCCTCAAATTACAACACCCATGGAAAAGCTGTTGAAAAAGGATTGTCAGCTTATTTGGACTGAAGAATGCCAGCAGAGCTTCGACACACTGAAAGAGAAAATGGTTGTTGTGCCCATTTTAGTTTTTCCAGACTGGGCTAAGGAGTTTCATGTACATGTCGATGCATCTTCCATCACTTTAGGAGTTGTATTAGCACAGCCGGGAACAAGAGACATTGACCACCCATTAGCCTTTGCCAGCAGGAAGCTATCCACAGCTGAGATTAATTATACCACTACTGAAAGAGAGGGATTAGCCATGGTGTATGCACTGTAGAAATTTTTCCACTATTTGTTGGGAGGACACTTTAAAATGTTTACTGATCACTATGAGCTGAAGTACCTAGTCAACAAGCCAGTGTTGGGGGGAAGGATATGCAGATGACTACTACTATTTCAAGAGTATGATTTTGAGATCATAGTAAAACCAGGAAGAATGAACAAGGGTCCTGACCACTTGTCGAGGTTGGAACATGGAAAAGAGCCCACTAATTTAGAGGATACATTGTCAGATGCACAACTACTAGCCATTAGAAAGATCGATGACCACTTCACAGAAATAGTCTAGTTCCTGTCAATAGGAATGGCACCTAGTGAGTATACAATTCCACAGAAGAAACAGCTAGTAGTGTGCGTTGCAGATTTCTCACTTATAGCTAGACATCTATACAAGATGGGACCGGATGAGATATTGCGAAGGTGTGTTACTGAGGCAGAATGACCATTGATCCTTGCAGAAGCTCATGAAGGCATCACAGGAGGATATTATGTAGGTAAAGATACTGTACAAAAGGTTCTTAGAGATGGCCTTTGGTGGCCTACCTTACACAGAGATGCTAAAGACTATTCCAGAGCCTGCGATGTATGCCAAAGGGTTGGGAAACCATCCAAAAGAGATGAAATGTCGTTAGCACCACAACTGACATTGCAAGCATTCAAAAAATGGGCCATTGACTTTGTTGGACCTATCAATCCACCAGGAAAGCATACAAGAGCAAGGTACATCATCACTGCAACAGAGTACTTGACCAGATGGGCCGAAGCAAGAGAAGTCAAGGACTATAGTGAAACTATAGCTGCGTGCTTCATATTCGATGACATTATAACCATTTTTGGATGCCCAAAGATCCTTATGAGTGATCAAGGTACACATTTCATCAATAAGATAGTTGAAGCCTTGACTGGAGAATTTTCAATCCACCATCAGAAGAGCACACCGTACCATCCACAAGCCAATGAGACAGTTGAAGCCTTAACTGAAGAATTTGCAGTCCACCATCAGAAGAGCACACCGTACCATCCACAAGCTAATGGGACAGTTGAAGCATTCAATAAGATCTTGGAGACAACACTAACCAAGACTTTTTGTGTGAATAGAGATGATTGGGATTTAAGAGTACCAATAGTGTTATGGGCATATAGAACCACTTGCAAGAAGCTGACAATGCAGACCCTTTTTAAGTTGGTTTATGGTCTCGAAGTTGTTGTTCCAATGGATTATTTGGTACCAAGCCTGATAAGTGTTGCCTTTACAGGTATGGATGATACTGGAGCTTATCAAGAGAGGCTTGCTTAGTTGGTTGAACTTGAGGAAGATAGATTCATTGCAGGATTCCATCAGCAAGTACAGAAGGAAAGAGAGAAGGCCTATCATGACAGGAACATCAAGAAAAAGGCATTTAGACAAGGAGATCTAGTGTTGGTTTATGACAGCAAGTTCATCAAGCATCCTGGGAAATTCAGAATGCATTGGCTCGGACCATATGAGATCTCCTACGTTACAGAAGGAGGAGTTGTGCAACTGAAGACGTTGAATGGAGAATGGAAGGAAGGATTAGTGAATTGGAGTCGGTTGAAGTTGTACTATGACAACTAGTTGCCTCGCAGCTCTCAGTAAAATCAAGAAGATCAAGGGTCTAGGTACCAGGTGCAGTTGAAACAAGGTACCTGACTTGGAAAAGATAGTCTGCACAAGGAGGAACAGGAGCCATAAAGTAGAAAGAAAAGGCTGCACTACGCAGTCCAAAGTTAAAGTACAATAGAAGAGTCAGATTGAAGTGCCTCGAGACGAGTCACAGGTGAGTGTTGGGGGCCTGTTGGCCCTGGTTTGTTAAAGGAAGCGAAGATCAAGGAGGAAAAGGTGAAATGTGAACTTCACAGAAGATACAGTGACTGATATTGGGTCAAAGTGAGCAAAAGAACAGAAAAGATGGAGCGAAGCTCGAGAAAAGAAGTTGTTGGACGAGGAGATTGGGGATGACAGATAAGCAAGGAAGAAGGACTATGGACGAGCCAACAAGCGGAAAAGCCACCATTATATGCTTTGGAGAACCGCGCGAGAAGAAAGGAAATACACGTTGGTGAAGCCTTGAAAATACGGGTCAAGTTGACCTAGGGTTTTGGTATATAGGGTTTTGGACACCTAGGTTTCGGCCTAAGGCTGTCGGTGAGCTTTTGTAATGTATAAATAGAGGTCAAGAGGACTTGGTTCGAGCTGGTATCAAGATAGGTTATCATTTTTTATGTGAGTGATTATTGTATCGTGAGAGAGAAGTGTTGAGCACGAGAGCCTTCTGGATTGTAAGATCTTCAGCTGGGTGCGAAGATCAACCCTGCAGCTGGGTGCGCAGGAAGCAGAGAGAAAGAGAGGAGAAGAGAGGATATCTACTAGATAAGAGTACAGACAATAACTGTATGCTTTAACCTAATATAATATAGCACAGTTATGTGGATGTATCCCTAGAGAGAGGGTGAACAATGTATATTTTGTGTTGTGTGTGATTGATATTTTTTATTTGTCATTCATATATTGTTATTGCATTGCTAAGGTGGATATGATAGATGCATGGAGTAGATCAAGATGATAAGTGATATATGAATGTTGTAGTGTTCCTGTATTAAATCCACTTGATCTTCCCCTTGGTTGTAGACATATCTGTCCTGCAACCCCCTCATAACTGCTTCGGGTGAGACTACATCTTCTTCGCAGGTGTTGTCGAAATGGACAGTAGTTAGGGCTTATTGGTGCGCTCTAGGAGCTGAACCTTGGGTCTGCCCCTGTGCCAACAAGTAGAAGACAATTTCTAGACTATATAATGCCGAGAATCATTAGAAATTTTGAAATAAAAGCTAGTAAATGTACTTATCCTAGTTTTACCAAACTGGACCCTCAAATTTCATGTCCATGTTGATGTATCAACCATTTCTTTGGGAGAAATATTGGCACAACCTAGGAAGGGAAAATTAGATCAAACAATCTAATTTTCTAGAAAGAAGTTATCTAAGGTTGAACACAACTACAACACCATAGGAATAGTAGGGTTAGAAATAGTGTATTTGCTATAGAAATTTAGGCACTACCTACTATGAGAGAACTTTAAATTCTTCACACATCATTCTACACTCAAGTACTTGGTAAAAATATTGGTTTCAGAGAGTTGAATCTGCAATTGGCTAATATTGTTTTAGTAATTTGACTTTGAATTTATAGTGAAGCCAGGAAGGACTAATGTTGGTCTAGAGCACCTATCTAGATTGGAAATTCGATAGTTTAGATGGCCATGTGATGACAAATTTCTAGACTATGATTTGATCAAAGTAGAATTGAGTACCATACTACTTGGAACGCATCACCATGTTCCTCGTTAGAGGAATTTTTCCTTGGGGCTATTCAACTGCATAGAATAAATAGTTGGTTGTCAGAGCTACAAACTATTAGTCTATTATGGGTTAGCTATACAAGTTGAGCATAGATGGGATAATCAAGCGATAGGTTCTATACCATGAGTGTGTGGGAATACTATGGTAAAGTCAAAGTGGGCTGGTGAGAGACCACTATGAGGGAAAGGCCACTACGATGGAGAGACCACTATGTCGAAAAGGACAGGTTGGCCTTTCTTAAAGAGACACATGTTCACCTGGACAGATTACTATAAATAGGAGGTGCTCTAGCTCATTTGTACACACACTCAATCATCCAAAAGCAAGGCACAAGTGTTGAGGAGGAGCTGCAGGTGTGCAATAATTCCTTGTTCAGACTTTTGGTACTCTATCATGTCCGCTAACTCTGGAGAAGGTGCGCTACCCTGGTTTATCTATTAGTTCTAGTGAGGTTTCCTAGAATCATTATTTTTGTCAAAGGTTAAGGTGCTTGGGGGTGGCTTTGTGCCTATGGTTGGGCGACAATCGTGTAGCATTGTCTATGGTGAAACGAGCACAATATTCTAACATATTCCAAGGGTTATTTTTTAGGTACTAAAGAGATTGATGATGATGGCATTTTCATTAGACCTATCAAACAGTGGATAGATGGGCATTGTGAAAGTCTTGATTTTGAATGGAATTTTTTTTTCAGGTCTGAAGATTTGTACCCTCATGAACAAAGTGGCTTGTTAAATCTCATGGTGTTATTGATGCTTGAATATTTGGTCATGATGGTGCATGAGTTATGTCAATGGTTTCTATAAAATTGTTTGCACCATGCTCTGAATGTGTTTCATGTCGTTTTGGGTGCATGGTGAACCCCTAGCCCCTTCATGTATCTTAATATGTACTTTTGGTTGATTGATCACCATCACCCCATGCTAGTGGATTCTCACCTATGCATTTAGGGCATAGAATAATATCATATTTACTTGAGCAAGGTTGTAGGAATGACATGGATGAAAAGGTTTTTAGGGTTTTCTATGCAAGTGGCATATCATTCAATGTTCTTCTCTCACCTTATTGGCATGAAATGGTACACACCATCAATGGTTCCCATGGGGTACAATATAGTACATAGTTAATTTAGGTTTAGTTAGGCTAAGTAAGGGTATGCTATGTTAGGTTGAGTCGGTAGGGTAAGAAAAGGCAGGGTATGTTAGATGATCAGGATAGGTTACGTCAAGTTAGGGTTAGAAGGTGAGAGCAAGGTAAGGTAGGGGATGGTAGGGTAAAGTGAGAATTACGTTTGTCAGGGTAAATATGCATATAGTTCTGAATGAATGAAATAAACTACATATAATGAATGAAGTAAATCACTACAATGCACATGAAAGGTAAATAACTAAAACATCATATAAAAAGACGCATACATGAGTATTATGTACCTTTTAGTACAATTGATGCAGCCTCTCCACATAGGCTAGTGATCAGTTGCAATTCCTAGTGAGAATTCCTATAGAAATCACGAACCATGAAATATAAAATTTATGAAAAAAGAATTTAATAAATAGACATGCATTTCAAAATTTACAAGAATCTATAATACATCAAAATAAAGAGCATTTCCTTATTGAGATTCTCTTTGTTTTGAGAATAGTTTAATATTATCTACTAAACAGGGCCAACCGCGTGAAAGTGTAAGCTCATATGGCCCCTCCCTCCCCCCTCACATCACTCTCAATTCCCCATACCCAATGCATGTACTTGAAAATAAATGAATTTATGTGCAAATATGTACTTTTCATCATAAAGAAACATTCAAAATCCATTCATTAAGTACTTATAGCATTCATTCATTCACTCATTCATTCATTCATTCATAGGAAAAAAATATTTCATGACATTAGTTTATATTATCAAAAACAATATGTCATAATGTTATTACAATCACTTCTTTTTTGGATTTTTTCTTTTCACAAATTTAGAAATCAACTGATCATCTTCTACAACTCTTTATCAGTTCTTTTGATCGCCTTTGCATCTTGTCTTATTGTTTGTTGGGTCATGTACTCATGACGTGTATGTTGTTGTAAGGTGCCATGATCTACTGCAATAATGAAGAAATGTTAAATTGATATATTTTGTTATTATCATTACAAGTATTTCATTAATAAAAAAAACATTAGAGTGGTGTTATTTACCTGACGGGGCCACATCATGTACTTCATATTCCTGTCTAGATGCCTCGTCTTGTACAGGATGACCCTCTGCATGATCTGGAATTGAAACATCAAAGATTACAATCAATACACTATTTGAAATTAAATATTTTAAAATTTAATCCATACAATTTTTTTTGTAGCACATGAATACATCCATTACCAGGATGCACATCATGACCTTCATTGGGTTGTTCTCCATCCTCGGAATTATGTGTATTGTCTCTTTCCTGCTTAAAACAAAGAGACTCTATATTTTATGGCCAAAAATAATGAATAGACTTCACAAGTAATCAATCTTAAATAAACTTTGTTGATTTTATTTACCTGCATGCAGGATGGATCACTAAAAGATTGTGTTTTCCCAATGCCTAATATTTTTCGGCGTTCAACAACAGTTGAAAAGTCGTGATGAAATCCAAGCCTCAAGTTTTCCTCCGTGGCCACTTCGTTGAACCGATCAGCCTACAATTTTGCATAAGATCATCAATTTAGATTTTATGGTGAAATAAAAACAAATTTATATGCAATTTATTATTTGGATACAATATTTGAGTTATTGATACTTACAATTCATGCCACCAGATTGGAATAACCACCAGGCCCAAGCTTGTGATGGCCATGCTTTTCTTGCCTGGCCTTTTTGGCCTTTGATGTGTCTGGCATCCTATGAAAAATTTGAAATACGTTAGATGTTGCAAATTTCATGTAAAAATAAAGAGTAATAAACATATAATTAAATTGTTCAAAGTATTCCATACCTTCCTGTGCCTGGTGATAGTTTTCCCTGTTTTCTTAAAGCCTCTCCCTTCCATCATCCAACATGGATTTCCAATCCCTTACTGGAATCATTGGAGGGTGCTCATACCTAGGGTTCGTTTATAAATGAACCCTATATTGGTCCCTCACAATATTTATATGTTGGTCAACTTTATTGAGGACCTCCGCTTGGTTGAAGGTCTTACCACCAAACAACCCAATCGAGCGATTAGTTAGCTCATCTTTTAAATTTTTACTTTGTTTGTCCCACCCTATGAAAATGGTGGGCCTAAAGATATCTAATGACCAATCATTTAGATGTTTATAAAAAACATCATTTCCTGCAAAATAATCATGTGATCATTAGTTTAAAAAGAATAATTTATAAGTAAATTTCAATTAGATTATATATAATAGTTAAAACATTTTTTAAATACCTGGGATCTTCTCTATCTTTATGGGAACAAGATTTTTGTCCACCAAAAATGTGGTCTCTAGTGTTCTCGTGCTAGTGACACAGGAAGACCTAGGAAATGTTGCTTGAGCAATATCAATACTAGTCTTTGTTGCATCGACCCCTTGACCCTATTCTGCATGATCTGGCATGTGTCGACCAATAGAGGGTACACCCACATCTTCCCTCTGTGGTGTCGTGCTATGTATTTCCAATTTTTTAGACGAAAATAATGACACATGATCATATGCATGTGGGGTTAGATGCTCATGATGTGACGACTCATCAGTAGCATCAATAGTACCAACAGGCCCCTCACTAGGAGTATATGGACGCAAATACGCTTGTAAAAACAAAGCCATATTTTAGTTCATGAAATATACGAGTAGAAAATATAAAACCATAAATGAATTTATCTTCTAATTAAATATCCAACAACTTACATTCAAGAATTGAGTTCTCATCGTCAAATAATCAATCTTTTCTCTAATCTCATTTGTTTGTGGCTGAATGAATACCAGATGAAATATTTCCACATTTATTTTTTTAAGGACTTCTTTGCCATATGAATGGGGTTCAGCGATGATGCAATGTCAACATCACACATGATCTCATCCACATCTATATCTATGGATTTCTCTGTTGATGGATATGTAGCTTGCGATAGAAATATAGAAAACATTAATATCGAAATGAAACCAATAGACTCACCAAAAAAACACAATAATACAACATATTTAATTTGTACAATTACTATCGGCTATACTTGTTTCCCCGAGGATGGTATCTTCAGATCCATTGGGGACTTGCTCTGATCAACAACCTGCAACAAAAATATTGAAAACATTAATATCGAAATGAAACCAATAGACTCTCGAAAAAACATAATTAAAAAACATATTGCTTATATTTAATGTGTACAATTTACAATGGGGTATACTTGTTTCCCCGACAATGGTGTCATCTGACCCATCAGGGACTTTTCCCAATCAACAACCTACAACAAAAATATTGAAAACATTAATATTGAAATAAAACCATTAGACTCTTGAAAAAACATAATTAAAAATGAGGAATACCTGCTGCCTTGATGATGGTATCATTTAATGAAACATATTTCTTATATTGGTTATATCGAAATGAAACATTAACAAAAAAATTTAACAAAAACATAAGATATTAGATTCATTAATTACAGTTTTGGTGAAATGTTATTTGTACCACTCCCATAGTAAACACGTTTGTATTTATTCGATTCAAATTGTAATTGATCATCAACTCTTCCCCTGCAACTATTGATTTTATGGCACACATGAAAACATTGTTTCCTTCATGCCCCTCAAATATGCAATTGGGTTGTTTATTTGTAGACCTAGGTTGTGTATTTTTTATAAACCCTGGAATATTCCCTGATGCTTTTGGCCTTCTGTCAATGTACATACTCACTCCTTTATTTTGATTATTGTATTTTAGTTGTAAATAATTTGCAGACACTTTGTATATGCACATATTGCGTGTATATTGGACCAACCGCATCCAATCTATGTAATTGTAGCAGGGTCCGACATACTTCATCAATTTAGTACATCTGTCGTAACCTAA
>ML822803.1:91523-110368 GCA_009831015.1 Picea engelmannii
ATTGCCTCATTTATGGTCTCTCCTTTAGCACGTTGCCTTCTGCAACCTTCACTATAGCTTCCTCAGGGTTATTACCTGTGACCTGGAGCAAGGTCAACAAAACAACAAGCAAGAATAATATCCTTTTGATAAAGCAATGGCATGAACAATCATCACAGTAGCTCCTTTAGATCTATCACTTATAATTTATCTGAAGCAAAGATTAAAGGTAAGGAATACAATACGAAAATGAGGTCAACACTCTCATAGTGTTGTGATCAAACATTCTTCCATGGCAATCTGGAACTAACACACAAGGTTTCTCCTAGAGGAGGTGTTAGTTGTATCAGGCAAAGCATTTGCTTCTATATGCTCACATGCTATCAAGTATAATACTTTACAAAGACTGCTATCTCAACTATAGTCATCAACTTGTCATGTGTACCTTTGAATCTTATTAACTTGATTAATCAAACCTGGAGCCTTGTCCTCAGGAATGAGTGCTTTCTTTTCTTTCGAGTCTCCTTCACTCAAGATGACGAGTGCTTTCTTCAACCTGTCTTATGTACTAAGACAATATGCTATCTTGATAGAAGGTTGGGTTAGAGGATAAGTTCTATGATATCAACTTTTAATCCATCTAATACCTTGACTTAGAAAAGGTTAGAATGATGCAACATTGATCAATATAACAAATGGATGCATATCATAATAATCACACCTAGGTTGCATCATTCCTCTGAATGTGTTGGATCTTGAGATCCTTCTGGATCTATGGCAAGAGATCCCTTCTCCTGCAAATACTCTTTAAATTTTAACCATTTAAACATATGTGAGTACATACCTATGATATCATTTGCAGGTGGTGGCACCATCTGGCAGCAATGATAATCATTACCAACTCTTAAAAAACTTCAAGGGTGATTGTAACTAGTAGTATGGCTGCAACTGCAACTGCAACTTAGGGTTTTATGAGGAAACCCTAATTTTTCAAACTTCAGTTTTTGAAATTCTGATCCAGGGGATAAATGCATTGAGCTGAGGCGAGTAAGCTAGTGCAGTCAGAATTTTGAAAACCCAACTTTTACCCCCTCAAACTTGATCTGCGGATTTCTAGACTGCTACTTTTGGTTTTCTGGTACTCTGGTACTTCTGGTACTTCTGGTACTCTGGTACTTCTAGTATTCTGGTACTTCTGGTACTCTGGTTTTTTGGTTTTCTGGTACTTTGTGAAAACTAGGGTTTCACTTTCCGAGAGATCTAGCCATTGAAAAGGTGCATTGAAGGTGCCAAAATGATCCTTGGGGGAGGGCGCACTTTTCTAGATGGTTTTAGGGATGAAATACCTCACCAACAAAAAGCCCTAATTTGCATGTACAACAATAGTGACGTTTTTCACTTTTCTCTTGTGAAAGATGCTCTCTTCATCTTGGCTCTGATACCATGTTAGTGTTTAAGCCATTATTATAGTTCTTTGTATTTCAATAGATAACAATAGCATAATACAAGATCACTGAGAAATACACAATCACAAGAGACACAACATTTATCCTAGGAAACCCTCAAGGGGAAGAAAACCCAACAAAACTTCCTTATTATAGATAGCCAATACAATGCCAAGATATAACTCAAGCTAATACAAAAGATCCTCTCCCAAAGATGCACCGCTCTCTCTCTCTCTTCTCCAACTACAGTTCTGAAACTTGTCTCTCAAAATGACCAAGTGAGGTGTGTGTCTAAGTGAGGCGCTAGCCTCCTTATTTATACAAATCTGGTGTGTCTGAAGTGTCTCTTCACCGACAGGGACGACTTCTCAAACTGGGTGGTTATAACCACCTTTATTATATTCTGGGGCCTCTTAAATATATTATGGGGTCGACTTCTTCTTTTGCCTATTACAATTACATTATGACCAATCCGCAAAAGGGGATTTGGTCCTTCTACAATAGCCAACATGATCAATCCACAATGGGGATTGATCCAATGAATAATATATCAAATAATAATAAGAATACACTTTGCAGTTACATTACTTCAACACTTTATGCTATCATCCAAAACAACCCCAAACCGTGTAATGACGATGGTGCCATCTGAAATATCCTCTCGTTCACACAAAAAAAATTGTTTAGACGAGGAAGATCCTTAGGTACCCATTGTTTCACTAGATGTTCGTACCTCAGGGGAACCTCGATGTTTTCTATGATCTCATCATCATAAGAACATGACCTCTCTTAAGGGAGAAAAAATTCCATTCGTTTATGGAATTTTCTTCTAATATTTTGACATCTAGTTGATCTTCCTATTTTAGGCCTACTAGATGTCTCACTTTCCTCTAGTCTTCCTGAACATACCTCACTCGAGGAGGACCGATCTGACAAATACCTGTTTGGTTGTACCTACACTCCATTGAATGAGAGAAATAGTTAACAAACATTCATAGAAGGCTACGAAAATCTCTTGATTCAGAAATATGATTCACAATAATAAAAGTTTCATGTATATATTGTGAGCATTGGCCTTGTAGATATGTATGCCAACAATAGAAACATTAATATTTCTCAAAAATTGTTTCGAAGAATTCCTAAACAAGATGTTGTGTAATAGATACAATTTATTGTCACCTTTAGTGACATTGTCATGTGGTCCCAAAATTTTAAATGTTAAGTATTCTTAGAGAAACTCTTAATCCTCCCTAAATTTGTTTGAAGACTAAAACTTTATTCATTTCCAAAGCCAGAATAATTTGACTCTTTCTCTCCCTACAAGCTCTAAAACATGAGAATTAATGGAATTGTGTCACTCACCTATCAACTTTAGATAGCATTGTAAGCTTCATTCCAAGTTATCCTCTTATCATGAAAGAATTCATGAGATCGATAGGAGTCATGCCCTCTATCATTTCAAGAATAATTTCCATTCATGCCTCAAGTATATTTTAACCCCGAAAATTATTTTACTAGGTGTCACCTCCTTAAACATTTTTGGAGGCATTTCCTTCTTGTTGAGAGGTTTCATTTAATCCCCCAAATGACTTTAACTTGGGAGATAGTCACCTCCTTGATATTTTTGGGAGGAATTTTCTTCTACTTAAGAAGCCTTGGGCGAGCTCTAAAATGTGGGAAATGATAACATGTGGAAATTCAAGGATGATTTCAAGGGACAAACATATTATGAAAAGGGTTTTACATGGGATCCAAAATATGGGAGATTAATCAATGTGGATGACCAAGAATCATTTAAGGGGAAAATATTATGTAAGGAACAATATCCACTTGTTATGGAGTTGAAAGATTCTATAGACTATTTATATAATGTTTATGATTCTATTGTTTCATTCAATTTAAATCCATATAAGCTTAAAAAAGTTTATTGGGGTAGGTTGAGAGATTAAATAGACCATGTCAAGATCGGGGCATGTGGCTTAGAAAAAGTAGTCATTCCCTTAGTGTATTTATGGTAAAAAGGATATTTGAGAGATTTGGTTGAGGTGATGTGGGAAGTTGTTTGAGCATGTGATGTAGTTTCCACAAAGAAAGAGATATATTTTCATCTATATTCTAGTTTTTGAGCTACTACCTAAGTATGTTGGTACTGTAAGTGGAAGACAAAATCCATGAATTGTTAAAAATGTTCCTACATATACTAGAAAATGAGCAACATGCAACCAACCTAAAAAGGGTACTATCAAGGCTATTAGGATCACCTACAAAGACACTTAATAGACCCTTACATTGTGTCTAGAGAAAAAGGTCGAGAATAGAATTTAGGTTGATTGCATTGATTAGAGGGTACAAGGTGCGAGAAGTCATGTTTAATCTAGGATTCGATGTTGACATCTTGTTAAATAAATCATGGTAATTCATAGGATGGCCCAACTTGGTCTACTCTTCAATTTAATTGTTGTTGGAAAATAAATCATGCATTTTTCCAATCAACTGACTAGAGTACATGCAAATTGGTCTCAATGGTGTCAAGACTTATGTGGAATTTGAGGTCATTGTGATACTAGATGACACATATCCCTATGTAGCATTGTCAGATATTGATTGGGCATATTATAATGATGTTGTGCTCAATATGAAACAACAACAGATGTTGTTTGAAAAAGATGGTTGTGGGTTCATCCAACCATTGGATCCAATGCAAGGTGAGCAAAATGCATTTACCAAAGGACACATCATTGCAGAAACCATATGGCGTTATGTAATCCACTGCCAATTATGGAACCATCTACTGAGATTTTTGTTTCTTCTGAGAAACCAGTGGAGTGAAGGGATATTCAAAACTATATAATATATTATAGGGTGAGGATTGAATGTCCTTGAATATTGTATCATTTTGCGTGATCTGTATACCCCATTGGATGTGCAGGGGAAGGGGAATCAAGTGTTTTAGGGTTCCTCTATTTTTAAACCATTCATTCCAATCCTATTCTAGCAACCCGTTTTCCTATTATCCACTAAAACACAAGGTATTTAAAACACCATGTACTTAAAAAGTGAAATTATTGTGGAGAAACACGTGATTGGTTGTCTTAGCATTTTCTCTAGATAAAGCACAGAAGCTAGGACCTTCCCATTCACTTCATTGAAAGTTCCCATGCTAATATTCCATTGTTCAAGTGATACATGTGAAGATATATACTCTTGGATGGGATATTAGTTTCCATAGGTCACACCACCACCAAGGGGGGTCCTCTATATCCTATTGGAGAAAAATTTCCCTATATCCCAAATGAAGTGAATTACTTCCTCCAATTAAATTTATTTCCCATATGAGCACATCCTCACTATCGATCAATACAATCATTGCAGAGATTAAACTTGACAGCTATTGGTTCTAGATGGATTTTTGTGGCTCTATGAGATCAAATTCCCGAACCTCTTTCCAACCATAGTGCCACCACAATCCTCTATTATGATCATGATCATCTGCGAAAGTCATCACATTCATTTGTTGGAGAAGGTTAACCATATGATCCAAAAATATGTTTGTATCTTGGATGCCAACCATGTACCACATCTCTTCTAATGTATATATACTTGCTATCACTAGGGTCCTAGGCCAAGTATGCACCAATAATGTCAAAGCTTTGAACCAAAGCTTGCTAGAAGTGGGATCCAAATGTTTGATTCTATGGATGAAATCAAATCCACTCCATTAATGAATTTGTTTCAATGTGTTGTTTGCATAAGATCTTCTACTAAAAAAAAAATTGTGATTCGATCCAATAATCGCTTTGTTTCCAATGATTTTGAGAAATTTGTGAGGTTTTTGAGAACCCATCATCCATCATATTGTTTCCTAGATATCATTTCTAACCTGATCAATGCCATACTTGTGATCTCCTTGTTACTAGACTAGAGGAAGTTTAAGCTTAATTTATAGATATTTGTAATCATATCATTGGGAAGAGTTGTTAGAGATAACCAATGTACTAGTATTTCCTCTAGTATACTCTTTATCAAGACCAACTTGCCAGTAAATGATATCCACTTATTGCACCATAAACTAATAGGCCTTTGGAGTTTTTCAAAGAGCCATAAGTTGTGCCTAAATTGGTAGTCATTTTCTTTAAGATAGAAATCAAGATATCTAATACAATCTTAAAAGGGTTGTAGGGTGAAAGGTAGGAATCAAAGTATCATGTTATGAATAGATTTATAAAAATGTTGGAATTCAAAGGTTGATTTCCACAAGTTTATTTCTATGTCGATGTTTGGGGATAAAACCTTTAAGGTTTTATCTATACATTTGGCTTCTTGGATAGTTCCATTTCCAAATATAAGGTGTTATCCATCAAAATAAAAAAAAATTATGTATAATTCATCGACAATTTTAATCCCTTTAGGCCCCACAAAATTGTTTTTAATCAATCCAAATGATAACAGAAATATATTCGACCTATTAAACAAATCTTTAATTACTAATTGCAAACAAAGCAAATCGTTCATGCCAGAAGTAACCAAATATTTATGCCAATTTGAAACAGACAGAAATCATGTTTAATTAACCGAATGATAACAGGGATATATGCAACCTGTCAAACACTTTTTATTACCAATTCGTAGTAGACATAATCATTTTGATAATTCGAAACCAATGAAATCATTTTTGAATCGATCTCAAACGAAACAGACTATAACCGATCAAGCAAATCTTTCATATTCATTCAATACAAACGCAATATTTCATGTCGACTCAAAACTTAACAAAATCGTTGTTAAATCCAAAACTAACAGATTTGTTTTTTCGAATCAATAGATTACATTGTATTTATCAAACCAATATTTGATATTAATGCATCGCATACATAAAAGACTATACTAATTCAAACATACAGAATCGTTTCAAAATCAAACCAAACAGAACCGAATCGAACTAACTTAGGGCCAACACAATCGTTATGAAAAATCGTATCAATCAAAACATAGATGTGTCCGAGTTTAGAAAACAAATCTTTTGTACAGATCGAATGCAATCATAATCCAAAACGAAAAATAATCATTCAAAACAAAACAGAATCGTTTCTTGAATCTATTCGAACAGAACTAAACAAAAGCAAACCCAATCGGCCATACTAATTCAAACCAGCTCATAAAACAAAATCGATGTTGAAATACATACCTGGGCAGTAAGAAAATGATTCGATCATGATAACTTTGAATTGGCAAAGGCCGTTGTTGCCTCGACATTTCTGAAGACAATTGAACCCGTAGTTTTTTGCTTCTTCTCGTTGGCTTGTAGCCTGTCGTTCTCCTTTGACAGCACTGTCACCTGTTCCTCCAATGATTTAATCTTATATTGTAATAGGGGAACATCCGTGTAGTAATGTTCAAGACAGGAATTGCATTGAGTACATGGATATTGATCGGGCTTTGTCATTACAGACGAGGGTTCTTTCAAGTTGGGGTGTCATTGTGAAGCTTAATTCCTTGGAATTTAGGATCGTTCTTAAGGCATGGAGGTAGGTTGGAAACATAGTCATAGGGTTCCATAGAGCAGAGGCCATGAGAGTAAGGGTATTCCTTGGCTAGGGAACGTTCAATCTCAGAGTATGAATCCTCACTCAAGACGATAGGATTTTGGTCAGTGCTCTATTTGGGCTTGTTCCGAGCGCATCTCGATATCCATCGTGCATTTTTCTTTCCCTTACTGTTGACACCAGTATCACCTTTGCCTTTATTCCTTACAGGCCTCTTGATAGCCTTAGTATTGTCTTTAGCACATGGGTCGGCCATGGTATCGGGTAGGTCAAAGTTGAGGCAATTTGAGGGTTTGACAGGGGGTAAAAGGGTAGGAGGTGGCATGGCTGGCTCAACCAGTGTTTCAGTGACCACAGATTTATCCATTAGAACACACTCGGGGGTGGCAAAGCCATTCCTTGATAGGAAGGCTTTCCAACAGTCACCACTAAGGCTCAAATGATGAACGATAATGACTTTGATCAAGTAGTGATGGAAAAGGCTGCTATCAGCCTTCTCACGCTTAAATCGTTTCGACATTTTGTAAAGACTACATAGGAGATAGTGGGGCATGTTCAGAGGGTAGTCTATAAAATTCATCAATAACCGAAGATGATACAGAAATACCAAACCATAACGACCTTTGCAAGTCACAAACTGCTTAACAATTTCCAATAGATCATGCCACCTGGGTTTGAGGGCAGTGACAGGCATACCTCTATCACAACTAACAATCTTCCTTGATGTGAATAGGAGCGTCCATGGCACCTCGTCTACTTTGGAGTTCTTAAACTACCTTTGCCCTGTAGCTGGTAAGCCTGTAGCCGAGCTGAGGAATTCCTCATTTAGCTCGAGTTGTATATCTCCGACCTTAGCCCTGCAACCGTCGAAGGTGAGGGCGAACTGTTAGGCTACCGAAAGGTTGAAACCCTCAAATCTTTGAATAAACACCAGCCATCCACTATTTTCCAAATCCTCACGAGCATTGTCGAATAGCACGTGTGTTTGGCTTCCATTAGGCTCTATGCGCACCACAGGTGCCATAGGGGAGGGAACATAGTGAGTTGGGTAAATGGGACAAGGGTTTGGACAGGGTATACGCATGATCAAAAGCTCAGGGATTTCCCCAAAACTAACAGAGGTAACCCGGGATAGAAGGGAGGCATTAATGCCCATGTGTGCGAGGGTGGTGGAACGAAATCAACCCATGCAAAACAGTCATATCCAAGTGTACAATCAACGATGCATATGGTGATTCAAATCACCATTGGTATATGTTAAAAACAATGTCATTCAAACAATTAATGAAAACTATGGTAAGTCGACCCAAATATTTGCACAAGCATAGTGTTTGTATGGTTTTAAAATCAAAACAATGTTTCGAATAAGGATTTGACCATAAAACTTATGCATTGTATGAAACTATTGAATTAAGGGTCTAATCACCATGTTAATGCGTTGTTATGAACCCATTGAATTCGATCAAAAGCAATAGAACATCAAACCACCATTGAATCAAAGACTCGATCATAATCATTCGAATACCATCACAGTCTCATAAAAATGAAATCATATTAACAACAAAAAAATGTCAAATGAGTAAAGGTTTTGGTGTCTTGCTAACTGTGTGACCATAATTAAATTGGAAATGCAATGAACACATAGACAAGAGTGACCATAATAATATAGTGACGATTTTAATGCCATTGACGTGACTTCGAAATCAAATTTTTCACGCTTGTAGTCATGAAAACGAGAGCAAAGGCAGGTGTGCAAATGCGCAAAATAATAGTGTTGTTTTATTCAAAGATTGCGATGAAAATCAAGGGTTCCAAAACACTTGTGTAGGTAGCTTATAAGGATAGGATAAAAATGTGAAATGGCTGCCAACAATGGCGACACACTGGTAGAAGCAGTTATCTCTGCCAAAACAACAAATTCAGATTATGATAATAAGAATAAGTCAAACTCAAAAACAACCAAAAAATTGTTTAGACATCATCAGTAATCAAATATTCCAGCAGTGTTTAAAGGATGAAAACTGATGGCAGTCTTAAGATAAGCGAGCCACGATAATAAAGATAAAATCTCCAATACTGTTGACAGGGCCACTGCTACCAGCAGGCATTCATAGCCTCGACAGGGTTGCCATTTAACCCACTCTGATATCTGTATCCTGCCAAGAAGTTCCAGATCAGAATAAAGGACATTTTAAGGTCAAGAGATTCCATATTTGCAAATTTTTATATACCCGACATTGCTTCGCTGCCAGCGGGCCTATTCAGTACCCCGGCAAAGTTGTCTTGGTGTCATGCATGCATTTACCCGCTGCCAGCAGACCTGTTCAGCATCCCGGCAGGTTTACAAGCACTTCCCACAGCTCATTTAATGATTTATTTTGTTTTTTAAAGATATATAATTGAGCGGGGTGACACTGAAAATTATGATATTTTAACATATTTTTTACAGATCTCAACAGAATTTTTAGAACTGTCCTTCATTAAGATCCAAAGATGGTTTATTTACAGAACCAACCTTCTAAAGCAGGGAGACATGTTCTGAGTTAATTCCCTTAAGGAACAGGGACAGCGTAAGAAGATAATAGATGATCGTGACAGGATTTACTCACAGATCGAAATCAGTTAACTTCTTTCAAACAACAATCTTTTCTCAACACAGATGAAAATTTCAGAAGTATATAGTCAATGTTTATACAATTTTACAGCGGTCATTTTAGTGAAAGAATTTTCTGTTTTCTTTGTCTGAACAGTTCAAAAATCAGGTATGTGTATTTCCAAAAACAAAAACTGATAAGCGCAAGGGAAAAAATCAAAACCCAAATAGTAAAAGAAAATCAAACGAAAGAAAAATATTTACATGGTATACACAGGATTGTCATCAAGCGAAATATCTTTTCAGAGCTTGGCCATTCACCGGATAGGTGTTAGGCTGTCCCTCTAGATTCTGTAATCGGAAAGAGGTGGGACCCAATTTCTCAACAATTAAAAACGATCCAAGCCATAAGTTTTGAAATTCCATATGCTCTCCCTTTCCCTCATGCGGTTTATCCCACTTCAAGACAAGGTCACCTACTTCAAAGTTCCTATCAGAGGCAGAGTTAGAATCAAACCAGATTTTGACCACTAGTTGATGCTGATCTAACTTACATTTAGCTTGAGCTCTTACCTCTTCTAGTTTCATTAAAGCATTAATTCGGTTTTCCAAAGGGGGACAGTCTTCTTCTTGTATTTTCTACGATAGTTGTAGTGAGGGAAGAAGGATATGTAGCGGTAGAATTGCTTCTCTGCCATAGACGAGAAAGAAAGGAGAGTTACCTACAGCAGTTTTTGGTGTTACCCTATCATCCCAAATTGTGTTTAACAGTGCATTATGCCAGTTTTTGTGATTCTCAGATACCGTTCTCTTGATGATTTTAATCAGATTCTTATTTGTTGATTATGCCAATCCATTGCCCTGAGGGTTATAGCTGGTAGAATACTTCAATTTAATTCCTTTTTCTAGAGCGAAGTTGCTCATCTCAAGAGACAAAAAATAAGAAGCGTTATCGAATACTAAACAGTCAAGGATACCAAAACGAGTGATATATTCGAATTTAAAAAGGCAATTCCTGACTGGTATTCATAGTTCTTAATGCGACAGCTTCAAACCACCTGGTGAAATAATCTGTGGTTGTTATGATAAACTTATGTTGCTGTGAGGATGGTGGATTAATTGGACCTATAATATCAAGGCCCCACTGCTAAAAAGGGGAGTCTACTGAAACAGGTTGCAAAGGAAAGGTTGGTTTCTATATGCGCCCTGACGCTTTTTGGCAAATAATACACTTACGGCACAAGGCATGGGCGTCTCTAAAAAGTGTGGGCCAATAATAACCGTCTCTCAAAACTTTATGGGCAGTGGTGTCACCACCAAAATGCCCACCAGCTTCTCCTGCATGCAATTCTAGTAAGACTTTTTGTTGCTTCGTCTTTCTCAAGACAGTGCATTAGTACTCCATCAAAATTTTGACGAAACAGAATACCATTAATCAGATGAAAGGAGGCAGATTTTAATCTTAACGCTCTTCTTTTAGTGGGATCCAGGTGACGGGGGGCTGACCCATGTTCAAGACAAAATTTTATATCGTCATACCACGGACTGACAAAGTTTTGTGCACAGCAGATTGCATTTTGATTGTGTTGTCCTAGGTTTGACATATCGTTTTCTTTTTGTTGTCCTGCTGTTGAATCAGCAACTAACTTGCATAACCCTTGGCCTCTCACTATCTGTGCTGGGGTAATTTCTATGTCGTACTCCTGTAAGGAGGTAACCCAGTTCGCCCTATTTTCGCCTAATTCTTTTTGCACTAACAGATTCCTGATGGCTGGGTAAGGGACCATAACTTTGGTCCTGGATTTCAAAAGATAAGATCGGAAGTGCTTGACTGCTTTGAAAACAACATAGGCTTGTTAATCTACCGCTGGGTAATTAAGTTCTGCGCCTTTGAAAGCAGAGCTCATAAAGGCAATGGGTGCTTCATTGTTTTCATCATTCTTTTGAGTTAAGACGGTAGCATAGGAGCGGTCAGAAGAAAAAGTGTAGAGCGTGAAGTCTTGCGAAAAGTTGGGGCTCATGAGAGAAGGAGCGTCTATTATGGACTTTTTTATTGCATTAAAAGCTTGATTTTCTAAGGGTCCCCGATGATATTGTGCGTCTTCCTTAACTAAATTCTGTAAAGGTCTGACCATTTCGGAGAAACTGGGGACGAATCTCCTGACATAGTTTATCTGGCCTAAGAAAGACTGCATAGACTTTTTGGATGAGGGAGGGGGAAGCTTCGAGATGACCTGAGTCCTTTCAGGATCGATAATCATCCCTTTGCTTGACACAAGGAATCCTAAGAGTTTACCTTGTTCTACTGCGAAGATGGATTTTTTAGGATTTAAGGAAATGTCGTATTTATGACATCGCTGTAGAACGGCTCTTAAATGAGCTAGATGATCGGTTTTGTTTTTTGAAAATACAGTAACATCATCTAAATAAACTACGACGGATTGATTGATTAAGCCTCGGAAATCGATGTCCATCGCTCTCTGAAAGTGGCACCAGCATTAATCAATCCAAAGGGCATTTTTTGATAAGCGTAGGTGCCCCATGGAGTGCGGAAGGTAGTTTTAAGTTGGTCTGGAGGAGACATCAAGACTTGGTTGTACCCTGAAAAACCATCCAATAAGGATAGTCTCTCAGAACCAAATACCTGTTGAAAGATCTGTTCCATAGGTGGGACAGGGTAGTTGTCTTTATCAGACGCCCTATTAAAGTTTCGGAAATCGACGCATAGTCGAATTTCCCCACTTTTCTTCCGGACAGGGACAAGGTTAGAAACCCATTGCGTGTGCCTAACTGGGAAAATTATCTTAGCATTCAGGAGTTTATTTAATTCTTTTTTGACGGTCGGTTCGAGCTTAGGGTGCATTTTTCTTAATTTTTGTTGAAAGGGCAAGGTTTGGGGTTTTATGAGAATGACGTGTTGTATGATGTTGGGGTAGAAGGTTTTAAGGTCATCATACGTCCATGCAAAAACATCTTTAAATTCCTTAAATAATTTAACAAATGCAGCTTTTTCTTGTTGAGAACACCCTACCCCTAAATTAATGCACTGTGGATTGTCATTAGTTCCCAAGTTTACTTTTTCATATGATAAAGAGGAACTATTGGTTTTGCAGTTGACCTTTTTTTTGAATTTATCTTGAAGATCATAAAATTTCTCTAATCTAACTACAGATCTAGGGATCGAATTTACCATGTCCAATGAAAATTCAGGAGATCTCGGATCTGGTATTACCGTGAAATCGTGCAAATTGTCGTCGTGAGTGCATTCGTCGATCACCGCGCCTTGAAAAGTTTCTTCCATATGCAGGAAGCTAATAATCTGTCGATCATCGTCGAAGACTCTCCGATTCGTGATGTTGTTGGGAACGGATGGCCTGAACAACAGTTCGACGGAGAATGCATTTGGGGACAAGCCTTCTGCAGGAAAGAGTTTGGAAGCTACATTAGCTAATAGATCATCTTCAGAGTTATTCAATCTAGGAATAGAATTTATATTGAAAGCATAAAACTTATTCATTAAATTCCATACCTCGGATTGGTAGCTTTTAAGATGCAGAGACAGACAGTGAATAAAATCTCTTACCTGTCTAACTACGATTTCAGAATCACCAAAGATAGCCAAATTTTGAATGTTCATATCTAAAGCTTTTCTAAGGCCCTACAGTAAAGCCTCATATTCTGCTGTGTTATTAGTACATTCAAATACTAACCTACATGCAATCAAGGTTTTGTTACCTGCCGGATCAATAATAACGCAACCTGCGCCTGCTCCTTCCTTGGACTTCAACCCGTCAAAGTAAAGAGACCAAATTTGATTTTTATCGGGTGCATGAGACCAATGTGTAGAAGCTGTTGGCAATACACATGCTACAATCTCGGACTGTTGTTCTGGGTTGGTGATAGCTGAAGTCTCGGCCATGAAATTGCCGAAAAAGGTATCCATCCCTTGTATTTCGGGTGAATCAGCAGAAGGTGTAAATGGCTTATTGGGATCATTCAAATCTGTGACCGTGAACTTAAGGTAACGTTCACGATTTACCTTGATTTTGTTGGGCTTGATGTTCTCGAGCAGCCACAGGTGAGACCAATCTGTCGCGAAATAGCCGTGTAGCTGCTTCGACCAGTCCCTGCTTAAAAACAGACCATACACTTCTAGAATATCCACAACAATAATATCAATAACTTGATGAACTTTTGGGTTAGACGATAATCTTATGAGCACATTCCTTAATTTGCCTATGACTTTAACACTAGTTCGATCAAGTTTGATGATTTTTAAAGTGGTTGGTTCAACTTCAGCGTTAATCTTCTAACACACAGACCATGGCATCACATTGGATGACGCTCCTGAATCTACCATACAATTGTGCACGTTTCTATTAAAGATTTTGAAAGTTAACAAAAATGGAGGTACATTTCTGCGAGTAGTAATGGTGGAAGCTTGTGGCTTTTTACTCGCAGTTTCTAAAGCTAATTTATCTACATTTGTTACATTATTTACAAGAAGGCTTCCTTTATCATGAGGATCAGGATTACTCTTAGCGGAAGTCTTCTGAGTAGATTTGTTCTGAACAACCTTGTTACTGCTTGAATTACCATTTTTTCTATTCTCTGCGATGTTCTGTAACATTTTTTGTAGCAGAAAAGGAAATTTTAATAATTCATAAACAGAAATGTTAGCCCTTAAATTTTTAAGATCTTCAACTAAATCATAATCTAAGTTGGGGTTTACATGACTCTGTTTAGTCTCAACCGGTTTAGATTGCTTCGGGGGCAAAGTCGTAGTGTTTTCGAACGAAGGTTTGTTCGTTGTCTTACTCCTAGTATTGTAGGGATGGACTGTCTCGAAGTTAGCTTGAAAAATGCTATCCGAGAAGTGTCCAAAAATGTTCGGAGAAGGTTCTTCTTCCTCAAATGTCTCTTGTTCAACTACCTCTTCAGGAATCTCAGGAGGCATCAAGTTATCCTGGGCTTCTAGAATTGTTTGAAGGTCGTATTGCAGACTTTCTAGATTTAGGCCCTCGGTATTTGGATTAGGTCGGTTGGTGGGAAAATGCTTTCTGAACGGGGGTTTGTAGGGCCCTTTGCTCGAAGAAGCTTCTTCGGCCATAATTTTCAAATCTATAACTTGATTTGACAGTTTTTTAACGAATTTAGTTAAGTTTTCTAAATCCGAGCTTTCAGGTTGTGTTTTATTTTGAACAGGTCGAGGGAGGATTTCGATCTTCTTTTTGGAAGATGAACTAGATTTTGTTTCGTTGCTAGTAGTGTCTTTTAAACTAAGAATGTATTTTTCAATCTGGCTGGCCTCTTCAAAGGCCTCTAACAACGTAGCTTTCTTAGATCGTTTTACCCAAATGGCTATACTTTGATGCAAGGCTTTAGTATAGTATGTTATGATAAGATTCTCAGCAGGAATCGAATCGGTAGGGATTCGATTCTTAAGTGTTAATAATCTTTGATTAAAGTCTTTAATTTTCTCTTTTGGGTTCATTCTTAAGCTAGAAAGCTCCATAACTAGGACTTTCGGGGAATTATCGTCTCCGAACTTCTCAAGAAAGTAGGATTCGAACTTCTCCCAAGACACGATGGTATGGGGTTGTTGGGAAAAGTACCAGGTAGAGGCATTGCCCTCGAAAGTATAGGGGAACAACCTATAGACTACGTCTTCGTGATCAACATTATGGAGTCTTATGGCTAACATAAACTTTTTAATGTGATCTTCGACGATCTGTTTAGAGTTAGGTTCAAACTTGGGAAGCCACTTCTCCAGATGTTTGGGTAAGGGATACTGAGCCTCAGGTACGGCTACTGCATCCTGGTCGAGCCAAGGTCTAGCAGGATTGTTCTGGTTGGCCATTGGTGTAGGCGGTGTGGAAGGCTGAGAAGGGGAACTACCTTCGTCAGAAGAGTCTTCTCCCGAAGAAGAAGGAGATGATGGAGGTGGTGAGGGTGGTATTCCAGATCCTCCTGCAGCAGGAGTGAGGATTGGATCTGTAGGGTTCAAAGTGAGGTTAGTGCCTCCGAGTTGTTCTCTGATATCAGACAAATCTAAAGGTTGGTCCAAAGGTCGATTTGGTTGCCTTAAACGGGAGAAGGCACTATGTGTTCTTAAAAGAGATTGTCGGACAATCTCTTGTACGTCACCACCTGTAGGATTTGGGGTTGCTGGCTCAACTGCGATCCGTAGATCGTCGTTTGATGTGGTTGTTGTTTGAGGGGGGATGTTATCGTTCGAATGACTTATTGTCACTATAGGTGAACGGTTAGGTGGTGGAGGAGTCTTATGACTGCCTCGTGCCATTAATAAATTCCAGGCCCTCCTTCTAGCGCCATTTGTTGATGGGTGAAATTGAACGCTCGCCAACTGGAGGAGTGGATCCGGTCCGAGGTTGTCTAAATAATAAAAGACGTTTGGGATGATCCACCCCGACGGGTTTAGCGGCTCTGTTGGCCGATCTAAGTCCTAGAAAAACGAAAGAAAAGATAAACTAAGAAAAACTAATCTAAGTGGGAAAAGCAACTACAACAAAACTATATACAAATCTAAAACAAATAGATACAATTTATTAACTGATATCATAAAACAATAATTCTACTTAATTAAATGTTCATCTATCAACACAATTAAATCTTAATCACAAATATACAATATTTACAGATTACAGATTTTAAATGAAAACCTGCAAAAATCATTTGTAAACTGTCCTATGACAGCAAAACTATTGTTTTTTTATTTTTATAATTTTATGAGAAAGAAATAAAACGAAAACTATCTAAGCTGAGCAATTAAAATAATAATCCTAACTATAAATCTGAACTATATATATCTATCTAAACTTCTTAAATAACACTAATAAACTAACCTGTAATAACGCTTTCCAATTTGTCCCGTGCAAAGTACCTGATTCAGCTGTTCGACGGGAGGAAACCCGCACCAGATTTTCCACAAGCTTCTTGTAAACAGGAAGCAACGGTGCTCTTTTGAATATCAATGACAGAACAAACAAGACATAAAATGACAGCAATCTTATAATTTACAAACCATCACAATTAGATAAATCCGTATGCGAAGATTTGTACAAAATGATTCATTTAACGAAAAAGATAAACCTTTATTCATTAAATCGAAACAGAGTAATTGTTGTATTAAAACTGAGATACATAACACATGGACAGAATTTAAATCACAACATATTAACCTGTAATAAGTCTTGATATCTAAAGTAGTCAATGACTTAATCACAAATTAAAATGCACAAAACCTAAACGAAAGTATGATAAATTGAAAGCTAAAGCTGTTACAAAAGATCTGCTTCCATTCGAGTTTGTATCATCATAAATCCATAGTCTTGTTCTCCCAACAATCGATGGGTTCATTACAAAAAATAACAAGTATTTAAAGACCACAGGGTAAAACATCCCTGTGGGAATTATCAACCACTGTTTATAGAAAATATGGGAAGAATCTCCCAAATGTCTATTTCCAACTAAAACTAACAACTTGAACCAGATCAATGTAACAAAAGTATGTTCTAAACTACCACAGCACATCCAATTGGTCATTGAAATTCGTATGCACCTGAAAGTGGACAAGAATAGACAAGTTTAGATAATGTTTTATTTGTAAAATTAACAAAAAATCTAAATTTTAAGACTAGCTACAGAATCTCACGATTCTGTAGCTGGTCTTATTTGCAAACAAAATTGTTTTTAATCAATCCAAATGATAACAAAAATATATTCAACCTATTAAACAAATCTTTAATTACTAATTGAAAACAAAGCAAATCGTTCATGCCAGAAGTAACCAAATCTTTATGCCAATTTGAAACAGACAGAAATCATGTTTAATTAACCGAATGATAACAGGGATATATGCAACCTGTCAAACACTTTTTATTACCAATTTGGAGCAGACATAATCATTTTGATAATTCAAAACCAATGAAATCATTTTTGAATCGATCTCAAACGAAACAGACTATAACCGATCAAGCAAATCTTTCATATTCATTCAATACAAACGCAATATTTCATGTCGACTCAGAACTTAACAAAATCGTTGTTAAACCCACAACTAACAGAGTTGTTTTTTTGAATCAATAGATTACATTGTATTTATCAAACCAATCTTTGATATTAATGCATCGCATACATAAAAGACTATACTAATTCAAACATACAAAATCGTTTCAAAATCAAACCAAACATAACCGAATCGAACTAACTTAGGGCTGACACAATCGTTATGCAAAATCGTATCAATCAAAACATAGTTGTGTCCGAGTTTAGCAAACAAATCTTCTGTATAGATCGAATGCAATCATAATCCAAAACAAAAATAATCATTCAAAACAAAACAGAATCGTTTCTTGAATCTATTCGAACAGAACTAAACGAAAGCAAACCCAATCGGTCATACTAATTCAAACCATCTCATAAAACAAAATCGATGTTGAAATACATACCTGGGCAGTAAGAAAATGATTCGATCATGATAAATTTGAATTGACAAAGGCCGTTGCTGCCTCGACATTTCTGAAGACAATTGAACCCGTAGTTTTTTGCTTCTTCTCGTTGGCTTGTAGCCTGTCGTTCTCCTTTGACAGCACTGTCACCTATTCCTCCAATGATTTAATCTTAGATTGTAACAGGGGAACATCGGTGTAGTAACGTTCAATCCAGGAATTGCATTGAGTACATGGATATTGATCGGGCATTGGCATTACATGCGAGGGTTCTTTCAAGTTACCAGGGGTGTCATTGTGAAGCTTAATTCCCGGGAATTTAGGATCGTTCTTGAGGCACTGAGGTAGGTTGGAAACATAGTCATAGGGCTCCATAGAGAAGAGGCCATGAGAGTAAGGGTATTCCTCGGCTAGGAAATGTTCAATCTCAGAGTCTGAATCCTCGCTCAAGACGATAGGCTTTTGGTCAGTGCTCTGTTTGGGCTTGTTCCGAGCGCATCTCGATATCCATCGTGCATTTTTCTTTCCCTTACTGTTGACACCAGTATCACCTTTTCCTTTCTTCCTTACAGGCCTCTTGACAGCCTTAGTATTGTCTTTAGCACACGGGTCGGCCATGGTATCGGGTAGGTCAAAGTCGGGGCAATTTGAGGGTTTGACAGGGGGTAAAAGGGTAGGAGGTGGCACGGCTGGCTCAACCAGTGTTTCAGTGACCACATATTTATCCATTAGAACACACTCGGGGGTGGCAAAGCCATTCCTTGATAGGAAGGCTTGCCAACAGTCACCACTAAGGCTCAAATGATGAACGATA
>ML822803.1:132469-144977 GCA_009831015.1 Picea engelmannii
TCTTACTGCCCAGGTATGTATTTCAACATCGATTTTGTTTTATGAGATGGTTTGAATTAGTATGACCGATTGGGTTTGCTTTCGTTTAGTTCTGTTCGAATAGATTCAAGAAACGATTCTGTTTTGTTTTGAATGATTATTTTCGTTTTGGATTATGACTGCATTTGATCTGTACAGAAGATTTGTTTGCTAAACTCGGACACAACTATGTTTTGATTGATACGATTTTGCATAACAATTGTGTTAGCCCTAAGTTAGTTCGATTCGGTTCTGTTTGGTTTGATTTTGAAACGATTTTGTATGTTTGAATTAGTATAGTCTTTTATGTATGCGATGCATTAATATCAAAGATTGGTTTGATAAATACAATGTAATCTATTGATTCAAAAAAACAACTCTGTTAGTTTTGGATTGAACAACGATTTTGTTAAGTTCTGAGTCGACATGAAATATTGCGTTTGTATTGAATGAATATGAAATATTTGCTTGATCGGTTATAGTCTGTTTCATTTGAGATCAATTCAAAAATGATTTCATTGGTTTTGAATTATCAAAATGATTCTGTCTGCTCCAAATTGGTAATAAAAAGTGTTTGACAGGTTGCATATATCCCTTTTATCATTCGGTTAATTAAACATGATTTCTGTCTGTTTCAAAATGGCATAAAGATTTGGTTACTTCTGGCATGAACGATTTGCTTTGTTTTCAATTAGTAATTAAAGATTTGTTTAATAGGTCGAATATATTTTTGTTATCATTTGGATTGATTAAAAACGATTTTGTTTGCAAATAAGACCAGCTACAGAATCATGAGATTCTGTAGCTAGTCTTAAAATTTAGATTTTTTGTTAATTTTACAAATAAAACATTATCTAAACTTGTCTATTCTTGTCCACTTTCAGGTGCATACGAATTTCAATGACCAATTGGATGTGATGTGGCAGTTTAGAACATGCTTTTGTTACATTGATCTAGTTCAAGTTGTTAGTTTTAGTTAGAAATAGACATTTGGGAGATTCTTCCCATATTTTCTGTAAACAGTGGTTGATAATTCCCACAGGGATGTTTTACCCTGTGGTCTTTAAATACTTGTTATTTTTTGTAATGAACCCATCGATTGTTGGGAGAACAAGACTATGGATTTATGATGATACAAACTCGAATGGAAGTGGATCTTTTGTAACATCTTTAGCTTTCAATTTATCATACTTTCGTTCAGGTTTTGTGCATTTTAATTTGTGATTAAGTCATTGACTACTTTAGATATCAAGACTTATTATAGGTTAATGCGTTGTGATTTAAATTCTGTCCATGTGTTATGTATCTCAGTTTTAATACAACAATTACTCTGTTTCGATTTAATGAATAAAGGTTTATCTTCTTCGTTAAATGAATCATTTTGTACAAATCTTCGCATACAGATTTATCTAATTGTGATGGTTTGTAAATTATAAGATTGTTGTCGTTTTATGTCTTGTTTGTTCTGTCATTGATATTCAAAAGAGCACCGCTGCTTCCTGTTTACAAGAAGCTTGTGGAAAATCTGGTGCGGGTTTCCTCCCGTCAAACAGCTGAATCAGGTACTTTGCATGGGACAAATTGGAAAGCATTATTACAGGTTAGTTTATTAGTGTTATTTAAGCAGTTTAGATAGATATATATAGTTCAGATTTATAGTTCAGATTATTATTTTAATTGCTCAGCTTAGATAGTTTTCGTTTTATTTCTTTCTCATAAAATTATAAAAATAAAAAACAATAGTTTTGCTGTCATAGGACAGTTTACAAATGATTTTTGCAGGTTTTCATTTAAAATTTGTAATCTGTAAATATTATATATTTGTGATTAAGATTTAATTGTGTTGATAGATGAACATTTAATTAAATAGAATTATTGTTTTATGATATCAGTTAATAAATTGTATGTATTTGTTTTATATTTGTATATAGTTTTGTTGTAGCTGCTTTTCCCACTTAGATTAGTTTTTCTTAGTCTAGCTTTTCTTTCGTTTTTCTAGGACTTAGATCGGCCAACGGAGCCACTAAACCCGTCGGGGTGGATCATTCCAAACGTCTTGGGTTATTTAGACAACCCCGGACCGGATCCACTCCTCTAGTTGGCGAGCGTTCAATTTCGCCCGTCAACAAATGGCGCTAGAAGGAGGGCCTAGAATTTATTAATGGCACGAGGCAGTCATAAGACTCCTCCACCACCTAACCGTTCACCTATAGTGACAATAAGTCATTCGAACGACAACATCCCCCCTCAAACAACAACCACATCAAACGACGATCTACAGATCGCAGTTGAGCCAACAACCCCAAATCCTACAGGTGGTGACATACAAGAGATTGTCCGACAATCTCTTTTAAGAACACATAGTGCCTTCGCCCGTTTAAGGCAACCAAATCGACCTTTGGACCAACCTTTAGATTTCTCTGATATCAGAGAACAAATCAGAGGCACTAACCTCACTTTGAACCCTACAGATCCAATCTTCACTCCTGCTGCAGGAGGATCTAGAATACCACCCTCACCACCTCCATCATCTCCTTCTTCTTCGGGAGAAGACTCTTCTAACGAAGGTAGTTCCCCTTCTCAGCCTTCCACACCGCCTACACCAATGGCCAAACAGAACAATCCTGCTAGACCTTGGATCGACCAGGATGCAGTAGCCGTACCTGGGGCTCAGTATCCCTTACCCAAACATCTGGAGAAGTGGCTTCCCAAGTTTGACCCTGACTCTAAATAGATCGCCGAAGATCACATTAAAAAGTTTATGTTAGCCATAAGACTCCATAATGTTGAGCACGAAGACGTAGTCTGTAGGTTGTTCCCCTATACTTTCGAGGGCAATGCTTCTACCTGGTACTTTTCCCAACAACCCAATACCATTGTGTCTTGGGAGAAGTTCGAATCCTGCTTTCTTGAGAAGTTCAGAGACGATAAATCCCCGGAAGTCCTAGTTATGGAGCTTTCTAGCTTAAGAATGAACCCAAAAGAGAAAATTATAGACTTTAATCAAAGATTATTAACACTTAAGAATAGAATCCCTACCGATTCTATGCCTGCTGAGAATCTTATCATAACATACTATACTAAAGCCTTGCATCAAAGTATAGCCATTTGGGTAAAACGATCTAAGAAAGCTACGTTGTTAGAGGCCTTCGAAGAGGCCAGCTAGATTGGAAAAGACATTCTTAGTTTAAAAGACACTACTAGCAACGAAACAGAAGCTAGTTCATCTTCCAAAAAGAAGATCGAAATCCTCCCTCGACCTGTTCAAAATAAAACACAACCCGAAAGCTCGGATTTAGAAAACTTAACTAAATTCGTTCAAAAACTGTCAAATCAAGTTATAGATTTGAAAATGATGACCGAAGAAGATTCTTCGAGCAAAGGGCCCTACAAACCCCCATTCAGAAAGCCTTTTCCCACCAACCGACCTAATCCAAATATCGAGGGCCTAAATCTAGAAAGTCTGCAATTCGCCCTTCAAACAATTCTAGAAGCCCAGGATAACTTGATGCCTCCTGAGATTCCTGAAGAGGTAGTTGAACAAGAGACAGTTGAGGAAGAAGAACCTTCTCCGAACATTTTTGGACACTTCTCGGATAACATTTTTCAAGCTAACTTCGAGACAGTCCATCCCTACAATACTAGGAGTAAGACAACAAACAAACCTTCTTTCGAAAACACTATGACTTTGCCCCCGAAGCAATCTAAACCAGTTGAGACTAAACAGAGTCATGTAAACCCCAACTTAGATTATGATTTAGTTGAAGATCTTAAAAAGTTAAGGGCTAACATTTCTGTTTATGAATTATTAAAATTTCCATTTCTGCTACAAAAAATGTTAAAGAACATTACAGAGAATAACAAAAATGGTAATTCAAGCAGTAACAAGGTTGTTCAGAACAAACCTCCTCAGAAGACTTCCGCTAAGAGTAATCCTGATCCTCATGATAAACGAAGCCTTCTTGTAAATAATGTAACAAATGTAGATAAATTAGCTTTAGAAACTGTGAGTAAAAAGCCACAAGCTTCCACCATTACTACTCGCAAAAATGTACCTCCATTTTTGTTAACTTTCGAAATCTTTAATAGAAACGTGCACAATTGTATGGTAGATTCAAGAGCGTCATCCAATGTGATGCCATGGTTTGTGTGTCAGAAGATTAACGCTGAAGTTGAACCATCCACTTTAAAAATCATCAAACTTGATCGAATTAGTGTTAAAGTCATAGGCGAATTAAGGAATGTGCTCATAAGATTATCGTCTAAACCCAAAGTTCATCAAGTTATTGATATTATTGTTGTGGATATTCTAGAAGTGTATGGTCTATTTTTAAGCAGGGACTGGTCGAAGCAGCTACACAACTATTTCGTGACAGATTGGTCTCACCTGTGGCTGCCCGAGAATGACAAGCCCAAAAAAATCAAGGTAAATCGTGAACATTACCTTAAGTTCACAGTCACAGATTTGAATGATCCCAATGAGCGATTTACATCTTCTGCTGATTCACCCGAAATACAAGGGATGGATACCTTTTTCGGTAATTTCATGGCCGAGACTTCAGCTATCACCAACCCAGAACAACAGTCCGAGATTGTAGCATATGTATAGCCAACAACTTCTACACATTGGTCTCATGCACCCGATAAAAATCAAATTTGGTCTCTTTACTTTGACGGGTTGAAGTCCAAGGAAGGAGCAGGCGCAAGTTGCGTTATTATTGATCCGACAGGTAACAAAACCTTGATTTCATGTAGGTTAGAATTTGAATGTACTAATAACACATCAGAATATGAGGCTTTACTGTAGGGCCTTAGAAAAGATTTAGATATGAACATTCAAAATTTGGCTATCTTTGGCGATTCCAAAATCGTAGTTAGACAGGTAAGAGATTCTATCCACTGTCTGTCTCCGCATCTTAAAAGCTACCAATCTGAGGTATGGAATTTAATGAATAAGTTTTCTGCTTTCAATATAAATTCTATTCCTAGATTGAATAACTCTGAAGCTGATCTATTAGCTAATGTAGCTTCCAAACTCTTTCCTGCAGAAGGCTTGTCCCCGAATGCATTCTCCATAGAACTGTTGTTCAGGCCATCCGTTCCCAACAACATCACGAATTGGAGAGTCTTCGACGACGATCAACAGATTATTAGCTTCCTGCATATGGAAGAAACTTTTCAAGGTGCGGTGATCGAAGAATGCACTCACAACGACAATTTGCACGATTTCACGGTAATACCAGATCCAAGATCTCCTGAATTTTCATCGGACATGGTAAATTCGATCCCTAGATCTGTAGTTAGATTAGAGAAATTTTACGATCTTCAAGATAAATTCAAAAAAAATGTCAACTGCAAAACCAATAGTTCCTCTTTATCATATGAAAAAGTAAACTTGGGAACTAATGACAATCCACAGTGCATTAATTTAGGGGTAGGGTGTTCTCAACAAGAAAAAGATGCATTTGTTAAATTATTTAAGGAATTTAAAGATGTTTTTGCGTGGACGTATGATGACCTTAAAACCTTCGACCCCAACATCATACAACACGTCATTCTCATAAAACCCCAAACCTTGCCCTTTCAACAAAAATTAAGAAAAATGCACCCTAAGCTCGAACCGATCGTCAAAAAAGAATTAAATAAACTCCTGAATGCTAAGATAATTTTCCCAGTTAGGCACACGCATTGGGTTTCTAACCTTATCCCTGTCCGGAAGAAAAGTGGGAAAATTCGACTATGCGTCGATTTCCGAAACTTTAATAGGGCGTCTGATAAAGACAACTACCCTGTCCCACCTGTGGAATAGATCCTTCAACATGTATCTGGTTCTGAGAGAATATCCTTATTGGATGGTTTTTTAGGGTACAACCAAGTCCTGATGTCTCCTCCAGACCAACTTAAAACTACCTTCCACACTCCATGGGGCACCTACACTTATCGAAAAATGCCCTTTGGATTGATTAATGCTGGTGCCACTTTCCAGAGAGTGATGGACATCGATTTCCGAGGCTTAATCAATCAATCCGTCGTAGTTTATTTAGATGATGTTACTGTATTTTCAAAAAACAAAACCGATCATCTAGCTCATTTACGAGCCGTTCTACAGCGAAGTCATAAATACGACATTTCCTTAAATCCTAAAAAATCCATCTTCGCAGTAGAACAGGGTAAACTCTTAGGATTCATTGTGTCAAGCAAAGGGATGATTATCGACCCTGAAAGGACTCAGGTCATCTCGAAACTTCCCCCTCCCTCATCCAAAAAGTCTATGCAGTCTTTCTTAGGCCAGATAAACTTTGTCAGGAGATTCGTCCCCAGTTTCTCCGAAATGGTCTGACCTTTACAGAATTTAATTAAGAAAGACGCACAATATCATTGGGGACCCTTAGAAAATCAAGCTTTTAATGCAATAAAAAAGGCCATAATAGACGCTCCTTCTCTCATGAGCCCCGACTTTTCGCAAGACTTCACGCTCTACACTTTTTCTTCTGACCGCTCCTACGCTACCGTCTTAACTCAAAAGAACGCTTAAAATAATGAAGCACCCATTGCCTTTATGAGCTCTGCTTTCAAAGGCGCGAAACTTAATTACCCAGTGGTATATCAACAAGCCTATGTTGTTTTCAAAGCAGTCAAGCACTTCCGATCTTATCTTTTGAAATCTAGGACCAAAGTTATCGTCCCTTACCCAGCCGTCAGGAATCTGTTAGTGCAAAAAGAATTACGAAAAGAGGGCGAACTGGGTTACCTCCTTACAGGAGTACGACATAGAAATTACCCCAGCTCAGATAGTGAGAGGCCAAGGGTCATGCAAGTTAGTTGCTGATTCAACAACAGGACAACAAAAAGAAAACGATATGTCAAACCTAGGACAACACAATCAAAATGCAATCTGCTGTGCACAAAACTTTGTCAGTCCGTGGTATGACAATATAAAATTCTGTCTTGAACATGGGTCAGCCCCCCGTCACCTGGATCCCACTAAAAGAAGAGAATTAAGATTAAAATCTGCCTCCTTTCATCTGATTAATGGTATTCTGTTTCGTCAAAATTTTGATGGAGTACTAATGCACTGTCTTGAGAAAGACGAAGCAACAAAAAGTCTTACTAGAGTTGCATGCAGGAGAAGCTGGTGGGCATTTTGGTGGTGACACCACTGCCCATAAAGTTTTGAGAGCCGGTTATTACTGGCCCACACTTTTTAGAGACGCCCATGCCTTGTGCCGTAAGTGTATTATTTGTCAAAAAGCGTCAGGGCGCATATAGAAACCAACCTTTCCTTTGCAACTTGTTTCAGTAGACTCCCCTTTTCAGTAGTGGGGCCTTGATATTATAGGTCCAATTAATCCACCATCCTCATAGCAACATAAGTTTATCATAACAACCACAGATTATTTCACCAGGTGGTTTGAAGCTGTCGCATTAAGAACTATGAATACCAATTAGGTAATTGCCTTTTTAAATTCGAATATTATCACTCGTTTTGGTATCCCTGACTGTTTAGTATTCGATAACGCTTCTTATTTTTTGTCTCTTGATATGAGCAACTTTGCTTTAGAAAAAGGAATTAAATTGAAGTATTCTACCAGCTATAACCCTCAGGGCAATGGATTGGCAAAATCAACAAATAAGAATCTGATTAAAATCATCAAGAGAATGGTATCTGAGAATCACAAAAACTGGCATAATGCACTGTTAAACGCAATTTGGGATGATAGGGTAACACCAAAAACTGCTGTAGGTAACTCTCCTTTATTTCTCGTCTATGGCAGAGAAGCAATTCTACCGCTACATATCCTTCTTCCCTCACTACAGCTATCGTAGAAAATACAAGAAGAAGACTGTCCCCCTTTGGAAAACCGAATTAATGCTTTAATGAAACTAGAAGAGGTAAGAGCTCAAGCTAAACGTAAGTTAGATCAGCATCAACTAGTGGTCAAAAGCTGGTTTGATTCTAACTCTGCCTCTGATAGGAACTTCAAAGTAGGTGACCTTGTCTTGAAGTGGGATAAACCGCATGAGGGAAAGGGAGAGCATACGAAATTTCAAAACTTATGGCTTGGACCGTTTTTAATTGCTGAGAAATTGGGTCCCAGCTCTTTCCGATTATAGAATCTAGAGGGACAGCCTGACACCTATCCGGTGAATGGCCAAGCTCTGAAAAGATATTTCGCTTGATGACAATCCTGTGTATACTATGCAAATATTTTTCTTTCGTTTGCTTTTCTTTTACTGTTTTGGTTTTGATTTTTTCCCTTGCGCTTATCAGTTTTTGTTTTTGGAAATACACATACCTGATTTTTGAACTGTTCAGACAAAGAAAACAGAAAATTCTTTCACTAAAATGACCGCTGTAAAATTGTATAAACATTGATTATATACTTCTGAAATTTTCATCTGTGTTGAGAAAAGACTGTTGTTTGAAAGAAGTTAACTGATTTCGATCTGTGAGTAAATCCTATCACGATCATCTATTATCTTCTTACGCTGTCCCTGTTCCTTAAGGGAATTAACTCAAAACATGTCTCCCTGCTTTAGAAGGTTGGTTCTGTAAATAAACCATCTTTGGATCTTAATGAAGGACAGTTCTAAAAATTCTGTTGAGGTCTGTAAAAAATATGTTAAAATATCATAATTTTCAGCGTCACCCCGCTCAATTATATATCTTTAAAAAACAAAATAAATCATTAAATGAGTTGTGGGAAGTGCTTGTAAACCTGCCGTGATGCTGAACAGGTCTGCTGGTAGTGGGTAAATGCATGCATGACGCCAAGACAACTTTGCCGGGTTACTGAATAGGCCCGCTGGCAGTGAAGCAATGTCGGGTATATGAAAATTTGCAAATATGGAATCTCTTGACCTTAAAATGTCTTTTATTCTGATCTAGAACTTCTTGGCAGGATACAGATATCAGAGTGGGTTAAATGGCAACCCTGTCGAGGCTATGAAAGCCTGCTGGTAGCAGTGGCCCTATCAACAGTATTGGAGATTTTATGTTTATTATCGTGGCTCGCTTATCTTAAGACTGCCATCAATTTTCATCCTTTAAACACTGTTGGAATATTTGATTACTGATGATGTCTAAACAATTTTCTGGTTGTTTTTGAGTTTGAATTATTCTTATTATCATAATCTGAATTTGTTGTTTTGGCAGAGATAACTGCTTCTACCAGTGTGTCGCCATTGTTGGCAGCCATTTCGCATTTTTATCCTATCCTTATAAGCTGCCTACACAAGTGTTTTGGAACCCTTGATTTTCATCACAATCTTTGAATAAAACAACACTATTATTTTGCGCATTTGCACACTTGCCTTTGCTCTTGTTTTCACGACTACAAGCGTGAAAAATTTGATTTTGAAGTCACGTCAATGGCATTAAAATCGCCACTATATTATTATGGTCACTCTTGTCTATGTGTTCATTGCATTTCCAATTTAATTATGGTCACACAGTTAGCAAGACACCAAAACCTTTACTCATTTGACATTTTTGTTGTTGTTAATATGATTTCATTTTTATGAGACTGTGAAGGTATTCAAATGATTATGATCGAGTCTTTGATTCAATGGTGGTTTGATGTTCTATTGCTTTTGATCGAATTTAGTGGGTTCATAACAACACATTAACATGGTGATTGGACCCTTAATTCAATAGTTTCATACAATGCATAAGTTTTATGGTCAAATCCTTATTCGAAACATTGTTTTGATTTTAAAACCATACAAACACTATGTTTGTGCAAATATTTGGGTCGACTTACCATAGTTTTCATTAATTGTTTGAATGACATTGTTTTTAACATATACCAATGGTGATTTGAATCACCATATGCGCCGTCGATTGTACACTTGGATATAATTGTTTTGCATGGGTTGATTTCGTTCCACCACCCTCGCACACTTGGGCATTAATGCCTCCCTTCTAGCCCGAGTTACCTCTGTTAGTTTTGGGGAAATCCCTGAGCTTTCGATCCTGCATATACCCTGTCCAAACCCTTGTCCCATTTACCCAGCTCACTATGTGCCCTCCCCTATGGCACCTGTGGTACACATAGAGCCTAATGGAAACCAAACACATGTGTTATTCGACAATGCTCGTGAGAATTTGGAAAATAGTGGCTGGCTGGTGTTTATTCAAAGATTTGAGGGCTTCAACCTTTCGGTAGCCCAACAGTTCACCCTCACCTTCGACGGATGTAGGGCTAAGGTCGAAGATATACAACTTGAGCTAAATGAGGAATTCCTCAACTCGGCTACAGGCTTACCAACTACAGGGAAAAGGTAGTTTAAGAACTCCAAAGTAGACGAGGTGCCATGGACGCACCTATTCACATCAAGGAAGATTGTTAGTTGTGATAGAGGTATGCCTGTCACTGCCCTCAAACCCAGGTGGCATGATCTATTGGCAATTGTTAAGCAGTTTGTGACTTGCGAAGGTCGTTATGGTTTGGTATTTCTGTATCATCTTCGATCATTGATGAATTTTATAGACTACCCTCTGAACATGCCCCACTATCTCCTATGTAGTCTTTACAAAATGTCGAAACGATTTAAGTGTGAGAAGGCTGATAGCAGCCTTTTCCATCACTGCTTGATCAAAGTCATTATCGTTCATCATTTGAGCCTTAGTGGTGACTGTTGGAAAGCCTTCCTATCAAGGAATGGCTTTTCCACCCCCGAGTGTGTTCTAATGGATAAATCTGTGGTCACTGAAACACTGGTTGAGCCAGCCATGCCACCTCCTACCCTTTTACCCCTTGTCAAACCCTCAAATTGCCTCGACTTTGACCTACCCGATACCATGGCCAACCCATGTGCTAAAGACAATACTAAGGCTGTCAAGAGGCCTGTAAGGAAGAAAGGAAAAGGTGATACTGGTGTCAACAGTAAGGGAAAGAAAAATGCACGATGGATATCGAGATGCGCTCGGAACAAGCCCAAATAGAGCACTGACCAAAAGCCTATCGTCTTGAGCGAGGATTCAGACTTTGAGATTGAATGTTTCCTAGCCAAGGAATACCCTTACTCTCATGGCCTTTGCTCTATGGACCCCTATGACTATGTTTCCAACCTACCTCCGTGCCTCAAGAACGATCCTAAATTCCAGGGAATTAAGCTTCACAATGACACCCCAACTTTAAAGAACCCTCGCCTGTAATGCCAAAGCCCGATCAATATCCATGTACTCAATGCAATTACTGGCTTGAACATTACTACATGGATGTTCCCCTATTAGAATCTAAGATTAAATCATTGGAGGAACATGTGACAATGCTGTCAACGGAGAACGACAGGCTACAAGCCAACGAGAAGAAGCAAAAAACTACGGGTTCAATTGTCTTTAGAAATGTCGAGGCAACAACGGCCTTTGTCAATTCAAAGTTATCATGATCGAATCATTTTCTTACTGCCCAGGTATGTATTTCAACATCGATTTTGTTTTATGAGCTAGTTTGAATTAGTATGGCCGATTGGGTTTGCTTTCGTTTAGTTCTGTTCGAATAGATTCAAGAAACGATTATGTTTTGTTTTGAATGCTTATTTTCATTTTGGATTATGATTTCATTCGATCTGTACAAAAGATTTGTTTTTTAAACTCGGACACATCTATGTTTTGATTGATACGATTTTTCATAACGATTGTGTCGGCCCTAAGTTAGTTCGATTCGGTTATGTTTGGTTTGATTTTGAAACGATTCTGTATGTTTGAATTAGTATAGTCTTTTATGTATGCGATGCATTAATATAAATGATTGGTTTGATAAATACAATGTAATCTATTGATTCGAAAAAACAACTCTGTTAGTTTTGGATTTAACAACGATTTTGTTAAGTTCTGAGTTGACATGAAATATTGCGTTTGTATTGAATGAATATGAAAGATTTGCTTGATCGGTTATAGTCTGTTTTGTTTGAGATCGATTCAAAAATGATTTCATTGGTTTCGAATTATCAAAATGATTCTTTCTGCTCCGAATTGGTAATAAAAAGTGTTTGACAGGTTGCATATATCCCTGTTATCATTCGGTTAATTAAACATGATTTCTGTCTATTTCAAATTGGCATAAAGATTTGGTTACTTCTGGCATGAACGATTTGCTTTGTTTTCAATTAGTAATTAAAGATTTGTTTAATAGGTCGAATATATTTCTGTTATCATTTGGATTGATTAAAAACGATTTTGTTTGCAAATAAGACCAGCTACAGAATCATGAGATTCTGTAGCTAGTCTTAAAATTTAGATTTTTTGTTAATTTTACAAATAAAACATTATCTAAACTTGTCTATTCTTGTCCACTTTCAGGTGCATATGAATTTCAATGACCAATTGGATGTGCTGTGGCAGTTTAGAACATACTTTTGTTACATTGATCTGGTTCAAGTTGTTAGTTTTAGTTGGAAATAGACATTTGGGAGATTCTTCCCATATTTTCTATAAACAGTGGTTGATAATTCCCACAGGGATGTTTTACCCTGTGGTCTTTAA
>ML822804.1:27045-51621 GCA_009831015.1 Picea engelmannii
TTCAAGGATGTGTTCCATGGGGCCATATGACACATATTTCCTTTACTTAGCAAAGTGATATATATTCACAAAATTAGTGATATAAATAAGTTGGGAAATTACAAAACCATCATTCTCAGTATCCTTTATTCCAATCTATTTGGCACCATTCTAGAGAGGAAAATAAGTAAATGGGAAGAAACAAACAATGCTAGGGTTCCTTCTCAAGTTGGTTTTCATCCTAATCATTCAACCATTGACCAACCAATAAAAATTGGAGTGGTTTCTAAGAAAGCGAGGGGAATGTATTAACATTGATATTTGCTTTTTCAAATTTTCTAAAGCCTCTAATACAATTCCTCAAATAAAACTTTGGGAAAGAATGGAGAAAGTAGGAATTCTAGTTGGGTGGTGGTGGGACCCCCCTAGTGATGTAATGGGGGATTAAGGGTGGATTAGAGTTAATTATAGTGTTAGCACTGAAAGTCACCCTCAGATTGTAGGAGGATAAGCCCAGTACCCATCAGAGTTTTTGGTGGATGTTGGTTTTATATGAGTGGAGGTCAATGGACAAAACTCAATATATGAATGATGCTCAACACAGAACTGGACAAGAAATGCACAGGGAAGTGAGGGCCACAACTAGATTTAGTCAGTGAATTGAGTTTAAGTGTGAGCAGAGGGAAGACTTAGTAAGAAAGGTGGACAATACTGTTATGGGCATCATGCCTTCAAGCAGCTTGGAGAGGAAAAACTCAGACTCAGACACTGAAATATGTCCAAACAACACAGTCACAACAACACAATGATCAAACCTACATCACCATGCAGCTACAACAACTCGACTGGATCCTCCATGCCCAAGCCATTCAGCGTAAGAGGGAAAAAGATCACAAGGAAGCTGACTAAAATTGGTCACGATACTGCTGTAATCAAACTTACATTACAACAACATAACAACCCTTGACTAGATCCTCCATGGCCGAGTGTTTTAGCACAGTTTTTACAAAGACATGAAAAGAGGTTGACTTCTATTAATCTGAAAGTGTCAAATCTTATACATAACCAGAGAACAATTCTGGCATCAAAACATTACAAAATAGGGAGCTCTTCTCAACCAGTTGATGACCTTAACAAAATATCAAAATTGAGTATATATACTCAGAATTGTTGCAACTACCAGGAGCGTGATTGGACCACTACTTTTAGATCTTTCAGTCGGTGCATGATCTGTCAGACTGTGCAGGCATTATTTTTTTAGACGCGAGCTCATATTAGTATGGGTTCGCATAAAATCCATTCACAGGGGAGATCTGGGATGACAATTTGCTTCCACGACCAGTCTTCTCAAGCTTTCCATTTATGGGTGATACGAGATTTCAACCACCATCGTCAATTACATTAACTACTTTCATTGAGAAGCGGGTGAGGCTCCACACCCTATGGACTGTCATGCATTGCTAGTGACTATTTAATCTCACCCAAAACTTTTGAAACCGAAAGGATTCACTCTGCAACGAACGTGGGTGTTTTCGGCCTTTGGCGCAGATCTCGGGAACTCCTCATATTTTCCTTGCATATGAATCCTCGCTATGACTTGGGGCCAAGCTCCCAAGTGCTTCGCAAATTTGCGCTTCGCGTTGTTGGAAGATTTCTCATCTCCCTACTCTCGAAACCCGAACTAGCGAGTTTTGCTTGCTAGATCAATGGTCCACAATCCCGCGATCCAACAGTCTTGATCTTCTTCCGATCACCAGATCAATGGTCCACAATCCCGCGATCCAACGATTCTGATTAAATATTCGCGAATCGAGACTTTGCGGCTCGCAAAGTTTAACAACTGCTTAACTCCCTTCTTCCGATTCTCGATTCTCTGACTTCGCCAAATCAACGATACACTCCTTTTCTTGATCCAACGAATCAGATCAACTCGTGAGTTCACACTTCGTGAGTCCTCCGGGCTCTGCCCTTTGAGTTTTCCACTTCACGAATCAGGGAAATGTTGATCTTGCGCTACGTGTCCTTCTGAGTCGGACGGTCCCTACTGATTTTGGGTTTCGGGAGTTTGGACCTTTGAAGAAAAACTTTAACAACATTTCAGAATCCCGATTCTTGTGATTATTTTCAACTGTTGATATCTCCTAATGAGATCTATGGACCAGATTAAAACTTTTCTCGACCTTGACTTCGAGCTTTTTCTCTTCGGCGCTTTGACACTTTGGGGTTTCGACTGTTCGGGACTTCAACACTTTGGCACTTTGGGGCTTCAACGGCTTCAGGGACTTTGACCACTTTAACACTTAGGAATTTCAAAGACTTCGGGGCTTCGGGCTTTGACCCTTCAGGATTTCTAAGCACTTCTCACTTCAATTATCCCGAAGCTCATTTCCCCGAAGGGTTGGATCCACTTCCACCTGTCCTGTTTAATATCAACAAATCATATTCACTTCGGGACCTTTTTCTCTGGTGCTATACTTTGCGCAAGTTTTCACTCTCGAAATTCCATGAGCCGTTGATCTGGATTGTTCTTGGAATCTTCACCACTGAAAAATTAAAAATGACTTTTGCTTATGCTTCAACATCGAAATGGAATGTTTTAAGAAAGGTGCTCTTTGTGCTCATGGCTGCGGCCTGTGTAAATAAATACTTGGATGACTGGTTGAGGGTTTTAGAAAACAGAAGGATCAGTGATGGAGGTAAAGGAGATGAGTGCCCAAACAGAAAGGGGCAAACAAAAATGACTTTGTTGGCTGAAGGGAAAATTTAAGGACATGGCCTACGAAAAATAGAAAAATAGGGCAAGGACATAGACTCGGGTATAAACCACAAACCCACAGGACTCTGACAAGTTCATGTGATAAAATTTGGCTCCACAGGGGATGGCATGCTCCCTGTGAGTTTCCAAGAACGCGCAGCTCTAGTGCCTTAGCTATTGGGTTATGGAGTCTTTTATTAAAATAAAAAGTAAAAATAAAAACATAAAGGGGGTGGTATTTACAATGGTGGGATGCTGGTCATGGCCTAAACAAAAAATTTCTTGAGAAAGTGCCCATTGACAGGGCCACCCAAAACCTCAGAATCCTCCAAGTTCTGCAATTCATAAGTGTTGTTCAGAAAAACCTCAAAAATATTGAAGGGGCCAATCCACAAGGCTTCAAATTTACCATGTTTACCCTTGTCTTGCTTGAGTGCATCCAACTTGAGCACCAGATCCACTAGCTGGAAATTTTCCTTGCTTGCACCCTTGTCAAGAGATCGTTTTATTTTTTTTTGATGGTCTTGTGCTTTATCAAGCAGCTTCTCCCTGGTCTGCTGCACTTCTACCAGCTGCAGTATCCTCCTGACCATGTCATCAGGTTCTCCTTGGTAGTCCCGGAGGAACTTCGCCACAGGAAAAGAAAGATGAGCAAGAAATATTGCCTCAATGTCATACACTAGCTGGAAAGGATAAATGCCTAGAGATCTTTTTGTGGGAACTCTGTCAACCCACAATGCAATCTTCAACTTCGAATCCCAGGCTTTTTTGTTTTCTTCTAATAGTCTTTTGATGATCTTTATGAGGCTCTTTTTAGAAGACTCTGTTAAACCATTTCCCTTAGGGTAGTAGGGAGTAGAATGGACTAGTGTGATCCCATACTGCTCACATAAATTAATTAATGGCTCAGCTCTAAAAGAGGCAACATTGTCTGTGAAAATCCTTCTTGGACAACCAAATCTGGATATGATGTCTTCAAGGAAATTTATGATCACCTTGTGGGAGGCACTCCTTGTAGGGATGGCTTCTATCCATTTGCTAAAATAATTAGTGGTGGTCAAAATCCACCTGTGCTAGACACTCGAGGCTGGGTGGATCTCTCCAATGAAGTTGAGACCCCACTGCTAAAAAGGTCCAGAAACCGCTACAGGTTTCAAAGGCAAAGATTTGAGTTGTTTCTTTCCAACAAACTTTTGACACTTGGTACAACCTCTAATCTTTGCACAAACATCAGTAAAAAGGTTGGGCCAAAAATACCCAGATTTGAGGATCTTATATGCTGTGGTCCTCCAAAAATGATGCCCCCCACATGAGATGTCATGAAAATTATACATATCTCTTTGGGCTTATTGTGGGTCTAGACACCTCAACAAGACTCCCAGAGGATCCTTCCAGTACAAAATCTAATCGATGATACAATACTTGATTGCTTTGAGTTTCAAAGCTCTCACCATGTTTTTACCCAAACCATCAGGGGGCCTCAACTTTTGTAGAAAGTATATGATGTCTTTATACCAGGGGCATCCTACTAAGTTGGGGCTGACATGAGATTCTTCACCAGCGATCTCAGCTTGCTGATATTCTGAGTCTATATTCATGAAATTAACCCCCAATGCCTCACAATTTGATTCAACCAATAACCTGGCCAAACCTTGGCCTTTCACCAACCTGGTGGGTTTGATTTCCAGGTCAAACTCAAGAATCTTGATGATCCACTTGCTTCTTTTTCCATGCATATCAGGCTGGATCAGTATCTCCTTTACTAAAGCCGAGGGGACATATGCAATATTTTTTGAGTGTAGAATATAGATTCTGAAAGCCTTGAGGGCTTTCACCAAAGCATAAGCCTGCTTTTCAATGATATCATATCTTGTTTCTGCATCTCTCAGTGCTTTGCTGAAAAAGGAAATACGCTGTTCCAGCTATTAGCAACAATTATTGTCTTAGACATAAGAGTATCCAGGTCTGCAGGTTGCATGAGAATCACCCAAGCACAACACAGAAAAATCCCAATTTCAGGCTTCAAATACAAACATGCAGGCAACTTTAAATTTTTAGTGGCTAGGATACATCTATAGAGAAGATTGATGGTCATTGGGTTTCAGGGCCATGAAAGTTGCCTGGGGGTTTAATACAGAGAAGAATGTAGAGCAGAGGCTGGAGACAAAGCGCCCATATTCCATGAGAAAATCTAGGCCGTTCGATCCTACAGGGACATGTGTCTGCTAGTCGACGTTTTGAGGATCGACATTTCAAGAGGCAAGGGGTCTCCCATCCATTGCATTTCAAAGCCCCAAAACACAAAACGAGAAGTCCCGAAAGGATTAGAACCTTTGATCTTGGGGGCTAGGTGGCAGTCATCGATGGTTTTGCGGTTTGAGCAACTGGGAGAATGGAGAAAAGAGACATCGTGAGCTCTCGGTGCATGAAGTCCCGAAAGGATCGAGACCGTTAATCAAGAAAGACGGCTGGCACACGATTAAGCATCATCGATGTTTCGGGGGTCAGGATTTCAAAGGTCAAGGGTTCATTCCTCCACTGCATTAAGAATCACCAAAACGTGATTTGCGAAAGTGCCATGGGGTCTGGCCCACAGTCTTAGCGCCTGGTCACAAATTCATAGGGCTAAAAGGAGAGGAGGCTAGCCCTTAGAGCCTGATCGTCCCCTGTACACAAGGTATCAGTCACTGCCATGGAAGAAGGAAATTAATGATGTCTGAGCTGGTTGGTGAAACCTCGACTCAACCTTGAATAGGAAGTATGGAGGGGAGGTCTGGAACAGTCAACCCATGATACCCTGATGGACAGGTCCCCCTGCAAGAGCCATGCTGAGTTAAGGTGGCGTCTGATGAAGGAGTTCTAGCCAGGTTTGACTAAAGAGACACCACACCCTGGAGGTTCGAGCACGCCTCTGCTGGGTGAATTTTTCTGAGTATATGTACTCAATTTTTCTTTTTTTGTATATATCGATGGTAGAGCTAATCTCCCAACTGTAAAGCTTTGACGAAGCACTGGTTTTCCTAGTTATGCATTTGTATATGAGACTACTTATTTAATGAAAATCAACTTCTTTCCATCTTTGTAATGACTGTGTTGGAACACTCGAAATTGGAGGATCCATTCAAGGATCCTGACGACGCTACGATGATCTAATTGTAGTGCTATTGCGATTAGTTTTTACCCAGCTTCCTGTGTCTTTTCTTCCTCTTACCTTGAGTAGCTCATTGGAAGATTCAAGCGAGCTGTTACAGTAGCCATCGTGATGAAAATTTGATCACTGTGTTTCTGTAACCGTGTCATCCTGGCTATTATAACCCTAAATTGCACCACACATGCTTACCTGGCATCAGGCCAAATCATATCCCTTCATTGCCAAAACATCTGCTGAACAACTCTTTGGAAATCCTCTTGTGTCAAGGCCCACGCGCCCTAATCCATTATTGCACGCGTGTACACGCTGGCTGGCTCACTATAGCCCACGTGTACCTAAAAAATCACAAAAACAGGAAAGTTGCGACGGAACAAAAAGCTATGGGTCAGTTAACTGAAACTCCCGGCCATGCATGGCCGAGGGTTTGTCCAAAACCCTAGCTCCTTCTAGCCTATAAAAGAAGGGGTAGGGGTACCATTTGGAAGAGGAAAAATTATAGCGAAGAAACTCTGCCCATTTACGTAATCCATTGTCCCAACCCTTTAGCCTTTCCTCAAGCCAAAGGATAATTAACACAAAGCAGTTGGAGGACATAGAAGAGGAGCCCAGGATCAGGTTCAAGGAGCGGTGGCCAGTCTTGACTTTGATTGTAAGATGATTCATTTTCATTAATAAAAAGAATACTTTTCTTGTCCCAATGCATGCGTTGTCTATGATTTGATGAATTTATGCTTGATTTCTAACACTTGAGTAGAGAAGTAGCATTCATGTGTAGTTGGTATTTGTCTTGTTTGCAGGTTATCTGTGGAAGGAGCAACGCAAGAAAGTGGTCAAAGCGCAACGGAGGATCTACATCGAACGTCAGTAAAAAGGTTAGTGATTCTCTTCATGCATTTACTGTGAAAGAGGGGTTTTAATCCTGGGTTGTAGGTTAAAAGTAATTTATTTTTCGGTCAAAATATGCATGCAAGCCTGACCCTAGTTTGCTAGTCCGTAGGGTATGTTTCCCAACAACAGAATTGGCAACCGTACTGGGGAAGATACTCTATAGGGTTTCCGGATTTAGTTGAGTTTTTTGGGTAGTTTAAAAGATTAGATTTGTCTGTTTCTTTGTCCGTCTGTTTTCTATTGGGTCTGAGCTAGCAGGGAGCCTGGTTCTTTATACCAGTTTTCCCTTACTGTTGCTTGATGGTAATTGTCGAGACATACAGAGGTACACATGGCCTGCAGAAGGCCTGCATGTGTGTGCCCGTGCCCTATCCTCTTACAGCCCGTGTGTGAACGCTAGCTGTAGGGATAACAATAGCGTGTAGGAGTCTAGAGAAGTTTAGAGGCTGTCCACCTCTTCCCTGTCAGAATTATACATTCTCAGGGGGTTTTCTGGAGTCCTGTCTGGGTCTTGCTGGTTTTACAGTCCTGTATCAGATTGTCTTTTTCGCCTTAATTTTCCTTGCATTTTTCGCTTTTTCTGTTAGAAAGAGCATCCCAAGCCTTCAAGGGACTCTGGTTTTCAATACCAGAGGCCTCTTCCTGGTCTGGACTGCCTGTTTTTATTTTTTTCTTAGTATTTATACATACACGCGACCTGTACAAGGTCAGCCCGTGTGTACACGCTTCCTGTTTCAGCTCAGCACGCGTTTGCACGCGTGCTGTTTTAGTGACAGTAGCGTGCTTGACAAGCTACTTTTTGTTTAGAGTGGGGCAGTCATCCCCTCCTTTGATGAGAAGTATTCCTCTCAGGGGGTTGAGTCTAGGGTTGAACAGTCAGTAGGTTAGGTGTTCTTAGCCTTAGATTGCTTTTTCTCAGTTGATAGTTGGCAGAAAAAATAAAAAATAAAAAAAAATTGATTGTTTTTATGGTTTTTAGACAAGCTTAAGAGTCTCTGTTTTCTTTATTGCATGGTGTGCCTTTACTCTAATTCTTTGCGATCTGCGCTTTAAGCCAAAATTTGTCTTTCTTGGTTTTGTGCTTGTCGGTATTTTCCCTTTGTTGCTTTATTAGCACTTAAATAATAAAAAAAAATATATCTCTTTTCATTTTCTTCTTTGTTTGAAAAGTGTGTTTCTGCATCATTAGCTAGGGAGAAGTTTTTTTTCATAAGTTTTTGCAGTGCATTTAGAGCATAAGTACCTCGTAGTCGAGCGAAATTCCTTGATGTTTGCTACATAAAATCTTAGAAAAATTGAAAAGAAAAAAAAAACTTTTTTTGTGAAAAGTTGCTGAAAATTTTGCATTTAGTAAAAGTCTTTTGTTTCCAGTTTCTTTCTTCATTCATTTTTTAACTATTTCCTACTCTGTCCCAAATCATCCTTCAAACTTAACTATTTCATTTTACAGTTAAGTATCCAACCAGTCCATGCCAATCACTATGTCATAAGATCCTAAGATCGTTACATAAAGATTTACCTTTGATACAAAATCACCCAAGTTAATGTTGCAGTCCATAACCTTTCCTCCAACTTTTTGTTTGGCACCTGATTCCATTTCTATGTATCTGAACTCGTTCTGCTCGACTTCCTTTACCTCAATTCTCTTAAATGTTTCACTAGAAATAAATCTCTCTATAGCTCCTGGATCTATCAAAATACTAAAAGTTTTATCGATGATCGTACTTGATGTATCGAGCACAGTGGACTGATGCTCGGCCTGACGGTTGTTCAATGCTGCATGTATCCTATGGACCTTTCCCAAATATCCAACTATAGTGGGTCCTGATAATCTGACTTCTCTGGCCTTCTCAATTGAAAAATCGCATTGGTAATGTGGCTCTCCACATGTCCAACATCCAGTATTCGGTCTAGTGCTCCTAGTCCCCGAAGTAGATGTTGTTGGCCTAGCAATCTGTGATCCTGGTGTTGAAACTAGGTTTTAAAATTTTTACCTCTGAAACTAAAACTTTTCTCTTTTGGGATTCAGCTTTTCATAAGGTATAATCCTCGCGATTAGTCCAAAAATACCGGTACCAAAATCCTGAAGTGTTTTCTTTTCGTTGTTATAATAAAAGACAGAAAGCTCAAGTGTTATTAAAGTCTAGACACACGTTCTGTGGAGTACTTTTAATCACGACAAATTAAAACCCTAAAGGAGTTTATTAACCATTTTTTAACCTTTCAAGATTTAGGTTTACTCAGAAAAATACATTTTCAATACATTTTAAATCGTGAAATCTCGATTCCCGATTTCCTGAAAGAAGTGGAAGTCAGACTATCTTGACAAAGGCAAAACTCAAAGACACTCCAACCAAGCTAACAATTCCAAGACAAATCCAACTTAGCCCTTCTTCATGAGAGCTCCTCTCCTTTTATAAGCTGAAGAGGATAAGGTGAGGAGGTTAGGATGATCCCACTAAATCATGAAAGCGAGTAAGATCCAAACCATTCGAATGCCACCTCACCATGGAAGTTTCTTCTTCTAGAAGATTTGAGAAAACACTCATTTTTCCCACGTGTAATCATTCTCACACCCTACCTATAGAGAAGACTGCGAAATCCTCACGACCTAGCTATGACGAAGCCTGCGAGAATCAGGCATTCTCGCACCCTAGCTATAATGTAGCCTGCGAACTTCCTTTTTTATAGGGTTTTTACAAAGGAAAATGCAACTTCTTTTCTCAGAAAAAGTTCTTCTCCCTTATTTCTTCAAGAACTTAGGCCACTGACCCCTCTGAAGACTATAGATAGGTTTACATCATTAACGATCATAGGGATGACGAAAATAATGTGTAACTGAGAGCCCCCCAAACTATGAAGTTATAATAGAGTGATAGCTGAAATACTTTGTTGAGTGTATAAAGGGAACAAGGAATAGTCGGTCGAAAACCTGCCAACAAACAAGGAAATACAGTACAATAATACATCATCACTAAGGTAGGCATTCCCATACTCAGAATACAAATGACTCAGAGCATAAATGTCGATGTGCAAAGATCCATGTCAAGTAAGACAAGGGCATGGCCACCAAACATACACTGTGGATCCATGCCGATATGATTCAAATCTGAACATAGCCACCAAAAATACAATGTGGATCTATGTGTTAAGGACTCAAATTTGAACATATCCACCAGACATATAATGTTGATCTATGTAAGAGTACACTGAATATAATCCAACACAACCTGGATCTGTCAGAAAAGATCCAGGGTCTTCATCTCCATCACTCCATAGTACAAATCTAACCATGCGAATACATGTGTCGAAGTCAAACATGGTAGAAACCACTTGATTACTAGTCGTTAGTGAATACCGTTAACAATTGCGAGAGAAATCACCATTAATGTCAATGAATCCCAAGGTACTCTAGTACAATCCAACGAATGTGAATCAATGAGTTGAGGTCGAACACTCGGTGAAACCTTCCAATCATAGGTAAATAATGAAAACCCACTGTCGAAAGTGAGGAAACCTGCCATTGAGGCATGCAAGTTCCAAGGTACCAATTGGTTTCTAAGTCTAATTCTTGGATAATGAGTTGAAGTCGTTAGGAAAAGACTCATCACAGGAGGGCCTTAATGTATCCCACATCAATGACATGAAACAGGCAACAAGATTTGAAGTAGGTCAGAGTAAAAAGTGATTCAGGATTGACTCAGGGATGGCCGATGCAATAGAAGGCTTAAAGACTGCAGAAATGGATGACGCAACACAAGGATTTTCGGGTTGAACTTCATTTTGAACATATTGACGACATGACAATTGTCTTGGAAACACTGACTCAACAACAGGGATCACAGAACAATTTGTAATCTTATAAAGGAGTATGATCAGGAGACAAGTGGATTTTCCAACCTAGACACAAGGTGAGTGAAAGGGTGTCATGCTCAAAAGCGACTCTTCCATGGAATACAGGTTTAGAGATATTTCTTTCCCAATTTTTCCCCCACCATTTCTGGCGAGTACCTATTTATTTTTACACAAGCTTGAGGAGGATAACATATGCTTGTCAATTTAAGCCCATCCTTCGGACGAGTCCCTCGGAGTATGTTTAATGAACCCTAGGAAGGAGTGGTTCGGTCCCATATAGTCCTTTCAATGTTTGTTTTATGAGTCCAAAGAAAGAAAACTCAGGGGTTTTTCATGTTTATAGAGTCTAAAAAACACTTAAAGAGAACTCTCTCAGTTCCTTTTTTGTAAAGTAGTCTGATGAGACCGAAAAAGATATAAACTATCGCTCAACAGACGTTTTCTTCAAATACTTTAACGAGCATGAAAATAACAAGGTCGCTCGACAATCTTTTCATGTTTAGAGAGTCTGAAAAGAGCTTAAAGGGAACTCTAGTGGGTTCCTTTTTCGTATAACCTTTATGAGTCTGAAAAAGTGATAAAAGTATACTTGGTTACATTCTCACGTATTTACGAGCATGAGAAAGAACAAAGACTAAGTTCAGTAACTTATTCTCATGTATTTACGAGCATGAGAAAGAACAAAGACTAAGCTTTAAAACAAAACAAAACTATGCTTGGACCTGGTTTCATTTTTACACAAGATTGAACTAGAGGAAACTATGCTTGGACCTAGTTTCAGTTTTACACAAGCTTGAACTAGAGGAAACTATGCTTGGAGTAAGTGGTTTCATTTTTACACAAGCTTGAACCATATAAAACTATGCTTGGACTTCCCAACATATAACACATGGAAGGTTGGTACTTAGCCCCCAGCTTAAGAAGCTAGCGGCTCAACTTCAACATGAAGTCCAGAAGCTGAGGCAAACACCCCCCAAGCTTCGTTTCATCCAACTACAAAGGAGAATGAAATGAAGCTTCAAATACTAGATGAAGGACTTGACTCAAACAGAGAGGGAGAAAACTATTTCATTTTTTAATGAGCTTGAAATCAGAAAATCATGCTTGAGGCTGGTTTCATTTTTAAATGAGCTTGAAATCAAAAAATGATGCTCAAATATGGTTTCATTTTTTAACGAGCTTGAAATCAGAAAATCATGTTCAAATACCTCTGTTTCATTTTTTAACGAGGTTGCCTCAAAGATGCAAAAACTATCCTCGGGAGTGGTTTCATTTTTTAACGAGCTTGGCACAGAAACAAGAACTATGTTCATAACCTCTATTTCATTTTTTAACGAGGTTGCCACAGAGACGAAAAAACTATCCTCGTAAGTGGTTTAATTTTTTAACGAGCTTGAAATCAAAAAACCATGCTCAGAGACCTCTGTTTCATTGTTTAACGAGGTTGCCTCAGAGACGCAAAAACTATCCTCGAAGTCTCTCTTCTTGATCATGGATTCCAAGAGGACAATGCTCCGGAATGACACCATGTCAAGGGACAAAACTCGGTCATGGCTTTCAAGAGGTCTTCACTGGAAGGAAGAAACACACTCTGGAAGGACACCATGTCGAGGGTCACAACATGAGTAAAGAGATCATTCTCTAACAACCCTATCGAAGAGATCACCATGTCAACCACTGGATCTAAGTCATCATAAGTTGAAACCGTGGGCGACAATGCCACATAATTGACCTGTGGCGGGGGCGATACCATCTACATATAAGAACCATTTAAGGAGGCAATCTAGTCGGGGTCAATGAATGAAAGTTGATCAACAGTCACAATTCCTCCATCGTGAGGGAAAGATATCACACGAAAAAGAGTGGACACAATAGATTTCATGGCATAGACATAATCCCGCCCAAGAATTAAAGCGAAATCCAAGGGATCTTGTACTACCATGACATCAACGAAGAGAGTTTTCCCTCCCAAAGTTACAGGAAACTGAGGAAGGGTCCCTAAAGGTTGACTAGTTCTTTTGTTAAAAGATAATAGATTCTGTGTAACTGGTGCAAGCGGAGGACAACCCAAAGCTTGCCAAGAAAAAGAGGACAAAATACTAACGGATTCACCTTCATATATCAATGTCTGAGGAACGTCTCGACCACAAAACTGTACTGTAATCTAGAAAGGAATGCGAGAGGGAAGATGAGGTCCAGTTAGCACACCCCAATCAAAATGGATGGCCTCATAACTTGGAGGGGGTTCCATGGGAAAAGGAGGAATAGCCCCTGGCATGGTAGATTCTGTATCAACAAGAAAAACATGGGCAGTATCGAGTTTACTCTCTAGTGGGAGAGCAGTATCGACTGATGATGAGATCAGATCAACCACTTGGGTTGCATTCTCCAAGGGGAGAATGGGGTCGACAGATGGAAACAGATCGACCACTTGGGTGACACTCTCTAATGGGAGAGGGGGATTGACCGAGGATGGGATCAGATCGACCTCTTTAGTTTCACTCTCTAAGGGGAGAGCAATATTGACCGTGGATGGTATCGGATCAACCACTTTGTCAACTGGTTCAACTAAGGATGTGACCAGATTGACGACATGATCAATCAGATTAACCAGTGAAGGGACTGGCATGATCATTCCATCAACTATAGGGGGGTCAAGAGTAATCTTTTGATAAGCATCCGGAAGTTGAGGCTGTGAAACAGTCATGTCTTCCAGTAATTTCAAGGCTTTGTCCATACGAGAGAAAAGATGAGTTAGATGATGCCCTTTGCATAACATACATGGGAACTTGACTCTACTTTTCTTCTTCCCAACTATATCATGACTAGTCGATGGGAAGTCATCAGCATGTTGTTCATAGGCTAATGACATGGGTTGGTGAGGATGTGTAGACCATGCTTTCATAACCTTGGATAGACCAGGGCAATCCTTAAGAAGATGGCTACCCTTACAAAGCCTACAAGGGTAGTTGGGATTACGGGTTGTTTGGGTGATCTCGACATCATCAACACTCCCAACATGATTAACAGTATCTGGTTGTTTTCCAACATGTTTGACAGTGGTTGGAGGTTTCGACCCTCGCTTATATTTCTTCTTCTTAATCTTTCTTTTCTTCTTCTTCTTATTCACCGACTTACTAGCTTCAGGACTTTCACTCGACGAAGAAGATGAAATGGAAGGTGACCTTGCAAGCGAAGAAGGCGAAGAATACCTTATTGGTGAAGAAGGTGAAGGATCAACATGAGGTTGATGTTCTTGGGGGGAAGTTCTTATGACCGAAGCACTTACTGCATTCGGGATTACCTGCGTGGAAAACAACCATACTGGTAATCCAATTGTGAGACCTGGAAGGCTCAAAGTAGCGATGTGAAGAGGACCAATGTTTTTGTAAGAAGGAAAAACAAAATGTTCCCCTGGAAAAGGGCTTCCTTCATTGGTCATTCCAGGAACTGACGCCATTAAAACAGAGATCCAATTTAGATTCCACTAGGGAAAACAAACAACACACGCTAAAAATCTAGTAAGCAAGAAAGAAAACAAAACCTTCTCACAATGAACGCACTAGTTGGTGATGAAATCCAACGTCACGAGAGAAAAGGAAGAAAGGTTTAAGATAGAGCGGGTGGAAAATTTACGTTGATGACCTGCTTAACGGACTTACACCCTGGTGCAAGCTCCCACACATAATCGTGGGTATACCCTCCAAGGATCCCGAGTGAGTTTGGCCAACGTTGATTCCAGGTACCGTGAAGACTTGCCCCTCCATAGTCACCTTGTGTAAAGACCCTAAAGAGATAGGCCACTAAGGTTACAAATCACTACAGTGATGCCTGGGGAAATAGTTGACAGTTCAATCCACGCGCAAGGGTAGGGTATCTATCCCGAAATCAACTTGAAAGGCTTCCACTCATCATTGTGGGTATACCTCTCAAGCGACCCCCATAATACGTGCAACCTCTACACCAAGACAAACAAAGAAGGGTGAGTAACTCTGCCAGTATCAATGCGACCTCGTGATTGACCCTCGTGTTAGAAAGGCTTCCGAGGACAAAATGTAATAAGTGGATTTAATCGCTCCCTAACTCAAGATTCTATGTTTGTTTGAAACTTTGGAAAGTTATCTTTCATGCCTATTCCAAAGCCCCACAACTAATCTAATGTAGTTTGCTACCAGAAAGTATAAAAAATGTCTAATCCGTTTTTATAAGCGCTTTATTTTATGGTTTTTGTTACTCCAGAGGAAAATGGCGTGGACAATATGGTGTTTTGACCGACTCAAAAATTATGCAAAGAGATGAAGATGCAATCTTTTCATTTCGATGAAAGCTATGCTATGAGAAGGAGAAAACATTTATCATTCCCATATGCACGATGTCCCAAAATTTATTAAACTCATCAATATAAAGATTCTCAAGAAATGAGAAAAATGTATTGTACACCAATGCACGATTCATGGCCCCCCCCGGCCATGAGGGGGAAAATGTTTTGGAATTTAAGACAAAAAAATGCCAAGAATCATGCAATTTCGCTACTTCAAATGCAAGGATGCTCCCAATCTAATATAAAGCAAGAAATTAAATCTATCTGTTTCAAAACTTTCACTAAAAGAAATAATGAACTTTCTTAAAACAAAGAAACCCAAACTAAAAGTTTTCTTTTAAAGAGAACTATTCAGAAGAAATCTGATCTTTCCCTAAATAATTCTAAAGAAAACACACGCTTTGTAATTGAAAGACACTCAAAGCAAGAGACTAATCCTTCAAAACCAAACAAAGTCAATGTGGCTAAAAGTGACTCAAAGAATGTCAAGCAGACGGTAAAAAGATCAATATAGGCTCCAAAAGCTCAATCCAGATGGTCAAAGCAAAATTGGGTCATCAAAACATGACAAGACCCAATCCAAAAAAGTTTATAAACAATTCCGCAGCCTAGTAGTAGAGTACAGTGCGAGAATTAGATATTCTCACAGGCTAGACACTGGTAGGGTGCGAGGACTTCGCACTGGATCTAATAGCAGGGTGCAAAAATCAATGGTTTTCGCAGGCTGTAGAGAGGTACAGTGCAAGAATGTTTGTAATCAAAGAAAATTTTGAAAAAGGATAGGGAATCTAAGTGAACCTCTAGATCCAGAGAGTCTAGATGGATGTCCCACAGACTCAGAAACCAGAAAACAAGCAATCAAAGGAAGGGAAACTAGACTAACTAGGAAACAATCAGTTCCTAGCAGAGTTGCCAATTTTGTTATCGGATAAATCGGTAGGTGTGGACACTAACTGATCTCCCTATATCCACCTAGATCTAGAACAAAACACACCAGAACATGACGCTTTCCTTAAGTTTTAAATATTGAATTTACTGACTAAAGAGGGATAGGTGACATATTGTTTAAATGTCGCTTCCTCTCGCCATCGCCATCCTAGCTCTGTTCCAACACTCATACAATGATGAACCTGCAAAAGAACACAACCAACCAAAGTGATAGTAATAGAATGAACTCAATAAAAACCTATGTATGTGATCAAGGAATAATACAATAAAACACAACAAGCTTTATAGGAAAGAATCATATTACTGTATCATATTAAATGTGAAAGAGAGATTACAACCATGGCCTTGATGTCGTAAGGTCCCTTCCAACTGTCCTTCGTTCCCCACACACTTCCACTTCAAGAATTCTAAAAGAATAGATCTGATAATATTCACAATCTATCTTGACAAAAGCAAAACTCAAAGACACCCCAACCAAGCTAATAATTCCAAACCAAATCCAACTTAGCACTTTTTCATGAGAGCTCCTCTCCTTTTATAAGCTGAAGAGGATAAAGTGAGGAGGTTAGGATGATCCCACTAAATCATGAAAGTGAGTAAGATCCAAACCATTCGGATGCCACCTCACCATGGAAGTTTCTCCTTCTAGAAGATTCGAGAAAACGCTCGTTTTTCCCACGTGTAAGCATTCTCACACCATGCCTATAGAGAAGATTGCAAACTCCTCGCGACCTAGCTATGATGTAGCCTGCGAGAATCAGGCATTCTCACACCCTAGCTATAATTCAGCCTGCGAACTTCCTTTTAAAAATGTGTTTTTTGGAAGAAGACAACAGTCACTTTTCTCAGGCAAAAAGTCCTTGTTGGGAGCCTGAATACATCACTGTAGAGACATCACCAGAGTGAACAAAATCATGTGTAACAACAAGTTATTTTAAAATCGTGCCCAATTCCATTCCTCTAATCAATTTAACAATTAACTTGTAATGAAACGATACTATTATAAAGTCCGTGCCCATCTTTGATACAATGCACGATACCCATAAAACATACACAGTAGACAACCAAGTCACAACTATAATGATTTTAAATTGCAATAATCATGATTGGCAATTAAAACACATAGTAACAACAACCATTATTTCAACTTATACCATGCTATAGGAAACACACAACCCAACACATAACACAAGGAAGCATACTCCCAATCAAACAATAAACAATGTTGAGTTATTAATCCAACACAAGGAGGTAGTGACTGTATGCCCAATTCCATTTCTCAACCAATTTAAACCATGATGATCTATCGAATCAACTGTCACAATAAAGGAATATAGCGATTATACACCAATCATCATTTCCGATTGCAACTGTGTAATCAACCTGATCAACAGAGATGAGCCCATAATCAAACCACTGTCGACGCTACTCCATAACAGTGAACAATATACCCAACCAGAAATAAATGGTAATTTATCAAAATCGGGCTTTGAATAATCAAGGGTGAGCTATGAGTAATCAAGGGTTCGCTCGATAGAACCAACATAGGGAGACTGGAGTCGACCATACAAATAGCAGGCGAGAACCCTTTGAGACAACATGGTGGTCACATAGGCCATGTAACTAATAATTTTCAAGACAAGGTGACAGTTCACACCAGGTAGGAAAGATTATGAACAGAGCAGCAGAGGCTTCTTACTGGCCAGTAATAACACCGAGAACACACAAGGCATAACCCTCGTGGTTTTCCCCAAAACACTGAATAACACTAATATAAATGCAGAGCTCAAGTAATAACAACCAACACTAAGAAAACCTCTTGGCATAATAGCCACCATAACCAACTTGTACATAGACCAACAACATAAAATGAGCCCATGACCAGGTGGAAACGATATGCAGCGAACCAAGGTGATCCAAAAATTACACAACAACCCCATAACAACAAATGCGAACAAGTATGGTTACAAGGACTGCGAGGAGACAGACAACAAATCCAAATGGAATGAAACCCTCCAACAAAACTTATAAATACAACAAAGATCCTTCATGTCTTTTAATACATAGAATAATCAATGGACTCGTGGCTTTAACTATCCAATTTTTTCATTTGCAACGAATACCACACAAACAATCATTCCAGAGAACACTAAGAAATTACACAGTTTCCAACCTCAAGGAAAACATAGACCAATACATCACTGAGCCAACATCTATTTCATAACTAGAGCGAGTTCATGGATGGCGAAAAAAAACATACATGTAACCAAATTGCCTTAAACATGCAAGCTTGGTCGAGCAGTTCCTTCCTCGCCTAAATATCGGAGCTTAACCACAGCAAAATAAAATGACAATAACCAAGATAGGGTGACGGCCAGTGGGAGAGGTATGGAGTGACGTGCAGTAAATGCACATCACTTCCATCCTCTACTCATTTAATTACTTAGTACACGTCAGCCAACCATCAATTAATCCATGCATCGAAACCAACATCCATTACTTTCCAAGTGCGCCACCCTATATCAAATTAACCATTGCCAAACATACCATAACACATATCAAATGTGCCTTCATATAACTCAATACATCATATATCCACTACAATGGTTAGTTAGGACTAACACCATTTCTTTAATTTCAAATGCATATAGTGTAGAATAGTATAGCACAATTTAGTTTCTTCTCCTTAGATTTTTCCATAGGTCTTCTTTCTAATGCTCTTATTTCTTGTTATAACTAACATGTGTTTTTTGTAGGTACAACATGTGACGATTCATGGATTAAACAAAAATGCCATAACCGTGAATTCATACATAAAATTTAGATCTTAGAGAAATGAAACGCACACATAGCATGCATTATCCGTTTGCCCTTATGTCTTAAATAAAACCAATATTTCATCATAAATCATGTTGAACCCTGTAAGAAGTGTCAAACAACAACAAAAATATCAAATAAGAACCTCATATGATCTTCCAATCTAAAAAACCTCATTTTAGAAAACCTTTTCCTCCAAACCGGCCAAACTCGACCATAGAAGGTCTAAATTTTGAAAGTTTACAGTATGCTTTGCAAACAATATTGGAAGCACATGACAATTTTGTTTCCGCTCCTCCTGAAAATCCTGATGATACAGCTGAGGAAGAGATACCAGAAGAGGAAGACTCATCTCCTCCTGTTTTCGGGCACTTGTCGGACAACATTTTTCAAGCAAATTTTGAAACTGTCCACCCCTACAACACTAGAAGTAAAACACAAAACAAGTCTCCACCCGAAACAAGTAAAAATGTGTTTTCAAAATAGCCAAAGCAAACAGAAGCAAGACAAAACCTAGCTGCCCCAGTTTTAGAGTATGATTTAATTGAAGATCTGAAAAATTAAGGGCAAATATTGATGTTTTTGAATTGTTGAAATTTCCACCTATTTTGCAGAAAATGCTCCAAAGCATTTTTGAAAATAGTAAAAAGAATGATGTTAGCAACAAAAAATCAGCAGAAATTTACTTAAACACAGCTAAAAATGTCCCAAGTAAAAAGACATCTGAAAACCAAGATAAAAGGGACTTATCAGAAAAAACCATAGGAAACTTAGATAAAACTGTTTCAGGTACAACAATAAAAAACCAGCATAATTTCGCTATTACTGCACGAAAAAATGTGTCTCCCTTTATATTAACTTTCGAAATCTTTAATAGGAAAGTACATAACTGTATGGTTGATTATGGCGCCTCCTCAAATGTAATGCCTTTGTCTGTATGCCAGAAAATCAATGCAGAAGTAAAACCTTCTGATTTAAAGATCATTCAGTTAGATCGAACTAATGTCAAAGTCATTGGTGAACTAAAAAATGTGTTGATTAGATTTTCGTCCAATCCCAAGGTTCATAAAGTAATTGATATTATTGTTGTTGACATTCCTGAATTTTATGGTTTTTTTTTAGTAGAGATTGGTCAGAACAACTATATGGTTATTTTTCTACAAACTGGTCTCATTTGCGGCTGCCAGAAAATGGACAGCCCAACAAAATCAGAATAAACAAAGAATTTTACTTCAAGTACATTGTGACATATCTGAACGATCCGAATGAGTCTTTTGTTACTGCAACAAATTCGATTGAAACATGAATGAATACTTTTTTCGGTAATTTCATGACTGAAATTTCCTCTATCACTAACCCAGAACAACAATCTGAAGTAACAGCCTATACTCAGGAACCAACTTTTCCAAGTACACCAAATATTTCTAATGACACACAAATATGGTCCTTATATTTTGATTTATCCAAATCCTGGGAAGGGGTAGACATTGGTTGTGTGCTTATCGATCCCACAGGTAATAAAACATTTATTGTTTGTCGATTAGAGTTTGAATGTACTAACAACACAACAGAGTACGAAGCACTTCTGCGGGGACTAAGGAAGGCACTAGACATGAACGTGAAAAATTTGGTAGTATTTGGTGATTCAGAAATCATAGTCAAACAGGTAAGAAATGAAATACATTATTTGTGACCACATCTGAAGAATTACCAAACTGAGGTATGGGGTTTAATGCACAAATTTCTAGCATTTAATATAAATTCCATTCCTAGGATGAGTAATTTAGAAGTTGATTTACTAGCCAATGTTACTTCTAAATTGCTGCCTACTTAAGGTATTTCTCCTAACGCGTTCTCGGTCCAATTGTTATTCAGGCCATCGATTTCGGACAACATTACAAACTGACAAGTATTTGATGATGATCAACAGATCATAAATTTTCCGCATATGGAAGACACCTTCCAAGATGCAGTTATCGATGAAAGAACTCATGATGAAAATCTCTGAGACTTCACAGTAATATCTGATCCTCGATTTGCAGAATCATCGTTAGAGCTGGTAAAATCTATCCCCAAATCTGCTATTAGATTAGAAAAAATTTATGACCTACATGACAAGTTTAGAGGGGTAGTAAATTGAAAAATGAATAGTTCCTCTTTGTTGTATGAAACTGTCAACTTAGGAACACAAGATCATCCTCAAAATATTAATTTGGGAAAAGGGTGCTCAGAATAGGAAAAATCAACTTTTATAAAATTATTCAAAGAATTTAAAGATGTGTTTGCTTGGACTTACGACAATCTAAAAACTTTCGACCCAAACATCATACAACACATAATTCCTATGAAACCCCAAACCCAACCGTTTCAACAAAAGTTGAGGAAAATGCATCCTAAACTAGAACCTATCATAAAAAAGGAACTTAATAAATTACTCACTGCCAAGATCATCTTTAAATCTAAGACCAAAGTTGAAATCTAAGACCAAAGTTGTTGTTCCTTACCCCGCTGTAAGAAATCTATTAGTACAAAAAGATTTGGGTGAGAAAAGGGCAAATTGGATGACATCACTCCAGGAATATGATCTTGAAATAACCCCTGCCCAGATTGTTAGAGGTCAAGGCCTTTGTAAAATGGTGCCTGATTCAGTTGAGGAATTAGAAAGTCAAATAAATACATCAACTGCGAATCAACATAACGAAAAACAGATTAGTTGTGCACAAACTACGCCCAATTCATGGTATGATAATATCGGATTTTATTCGCTGCATGGAACTTCTCCTCGCAATATCGATCCAAAAAACAGAAGATCACTAAGGATTAAATCTACATCTTTCCAATTAATCGATGATATATTGTTTCGAAAGAATTTTGATGGTGTTTTTCTGCATTATTTGGAAAAAGAGGAATAAAAAAGGGTGCTAGATGAACTTCATTCCGGTGATGTCGGTGGTCATTTTTGTGGAGATACCACTACTCACAAAGTACTAAGGGCTAGCTACTACTATCCAAACTTGTTTAAATATGCTCATACTTTGTCCCGCAAGTGTATAATCTGCCAAAAGGCTGCAGGGAGGGTGAAAAAATCAACTTTTCCCTTACAACCTATTATTGTAGACAAACCTTTTCAGTAGTGGGACCTGGATATTATAGGACTGATCAATCCCCCTTCCTCATAGCAACACAAATATATCCTCACATCAACAAACTATTTCATGAGATGGTCTGAAGCTTTACCGTTAAAATTAGTCAATACGAATCAGGTAGTGTCATTTCTGAACTCTCATGTTATCACTTGATTCAGAATTCCTGAATGTTAGGTTTTTGACAATGCTTCTTACTTTTATTCCCTAGATATAAATGTTTTCTTTTTGGAAAAAGGTACTAGGCTAGTTATTACCCTCAAGGGAATGGCCTAGTCGAGTCGACAAATAAGAATCTAATCAAGATTATAAAAAGGGCAGTGTCAGGAAACCACAAGAATTGACACAATGCACTGTACAAAGAACTTTGGGCTGATAGGGTAACTCCAAAAGACTCCATTGGTAATTATCCTTTCTTCCTTGTTTATGGAAGAGAATCCATCCTCCCCCAACATGTCTTTCTTCCTTCTCTGCAATTATCACAGAAAGTTCAATAAGAGGAGTGTCCTCCTCTAGAAAACTGGATAAATGATTTATTAAAATTAGAAGAGGTAAGAACACAAGAAAAACAAAAAATTGACCAGCACCAACAAATTGTGAAGAGTTGGTTCAATACAAGTTCATCCTCTGAAAGGAATTTTGATGTTGAGGATTTGGTTCTCAAGTGGGACAAAGCACACGAGGATAATCGATAACATACCAAGTTCCAAAACCTGTGGCTGGGACCGTTTGTAATTTCTAAAAAATTGGGTCCTAGTTCTTTTCGTCTGCATAACTTGGAGGGACAGTTGGACACTTTCCCAGTGAATGGCCAGGCTCTCAAGAAGTATTTCGCTTAAAGATTTCAGATCCACCCTTTTGTAAATATTTTTAATTTTCTTTTCTGTTTTTTTTATTTTGGTTCTTTTCATTTTGTTTGATTTTGATTTGTTTTCTAGATGATTATTTCTGGACCACCATTCATTGTTGAAGGGAATCGTATTTTTTATTCATTAGCAACAGTTGATAATATTTAAAGCACCTGAATAGTAAGTGCTAAACTCATATCAGTGGAAGTAAGTTTCTCTCCAGTTATTGTGTCTGGTTTCTTATTAAAATCACAGGAAAACACAATTATCCTTAAAAAACTTCTAACGCCATCCCTGTTTTAATGAGAACAACTCAATGTGCTTCCCCATCCCAGAGATGATTTCTTAACAGAAGTCTAATTGTCCAAATTATGATGGAATTCATCAGAACAGAAAATTAATTATTAAATGATCAATCCTTTCATTACCAGACTGTGAGATCTTTAGTATCACCCCGCTCTCTTAATATCATGAAGTTTCTGGAAATTTATAAACAAAACTTAGAGAGTTGGAAGCACTACAATGTGTGGGAATTGTGTGTAAACCCATTAGGACATTGAATAGGTCTGCTGGCAGCGGGTAAATGCACACATGATACCAAGACAACTTCATCGAGGTACTGAACAGGCCTGTTGGTAGGGAAGCAATGTCAGGTTTCATATCGTTAAATAGTTATTATGTTGGAATAGTTATTATTCTAGGACATATGTCCAGATTAGAAGAATGGTTCTTGTATCACTTTGTGGAGTGAGTGACTTATCCAGTATAATGCCTGATTACTTAGATGGAGTATGGTTTTGAGATATGATACAGTTGACGCTATCAGGTCATATTGATAGTGATGATGGTGCTCGTGATTTGATCATGAGATAGCCTGTGTGGCTATGACGATGCTACCAGTTGAATGCTATGTGTTGAGGAAAATATATGAAATGATCTCACTCAAGCATTTTCAGATTCTTCTTAGCTAGAGAAAAATAGAAGGGAATATCACCCTATGTTTATATGCATCAAAATTAATATCCTAACTCACAAGTATTGATTACAAGTGCTTAGGCTGGTTTTTTAATAAATAAGGTCTTGATGAAAAATTCATTATTTATGTGATTTTCTAAATATAACAGTTGCTTAAATAAATATAGAGACATAATTAAAGACACCAAGTCAAGTCAAAATAGATGAGACATAAAGAAATCCTTTATTTCATTCCAATTCATCAAAGAATCGTTCTCTTTACAAAATTTCCTGAGGAAGTTTTGGACCAAATTCAAACTTAGACGTCCCCGATGAAACATACAAAAGGAATTTTGACAGAAAATTAAAAACTGAACTTTAAAATATAGATCAGCTTGCCACAGTTTGCTTCCCACTCAACTCTGCACAATATCCTTTGTCATTCATGAAAACTAATTCACGAGTAGACAAGTCTACACAGACTATTGAAGATAGATCAACACCTCTGAAAAAACAAGTGTCTGAATGATGTAATTCATCCTCGAATCTTGTTTTCAACAATAAGACCCTGATATCATAAAAAATAATTAGGTTTCTAATGAATTAAGGAATGAATGAAAACTGAACTATCTCAATAAAAACTTAAAGAGAAAACCTTAGTATGATTATCCTTCTATTCTCCTTTGTTCCTCCCTTTCCTTTTGCCTTTAAGAAAATTAGAATTGGTTGAAGTAGTTGAACTACTTCCTTAGTTAAGTTAACTAAAAATCAACAAATTTTTTAGTTAGGGGGAAAATTAATAAATCATAGTAAGGGTTTTAAATAAATAATAACTAGTAGGTGGGACCCCTTGTGACTCCCTTTAGATTTTAACAATCATAACACAACTAGTTAATTAAACAAAACATCCCTCCTTG
>ML822804.1:60453-81050 GCA_009831015.1 Picea engelmannii
TCTCTCTTTCTCTCTCTTGTTCTCTCAACAAGAATGCTGCAACTTTCTTGTTCTTGGCATCTCACCAAGAACCTCTTGGCATCTCACCAAGAATCTCTTGCTCTCTCAACAAGACTGTTGCTTCTTCTTCTTCTCTTGCTCTTAGCATCTCACCAAGAGTCTCTTGGCATCTCACCAAGATTTCTCCAACTTCTTACCTCTTACCCAAGAATGGGTGCGCCCACTTGCCTTAATCAACCTCATGAGGGAAGGTGAGGAGTTTTCTAATCTAACGGTTGAGATTAGATTAGATGGGTGGCTGAGATTTTGTGTCTCTTCACTCACCCTCACTTTAATCATAAAGTTATCTTTTAATTTGCATCTCACAAAATAATTTGACTAAGACCCACATTCGGCAATTTCTCCCCTTAGGCGCCTAGGGAAGAGAAACACTTGCCTTGGTACTTTATTTTAATTAAAAATTTAACAAGAATAAACTCTAAATCATTGGACATAACCCTAGAAGACAAATCGGCTAAAGAAAATAATTAATATTGAGTTTTTAGCCTCCAGAAAGAGAAGTCGGCCTAGACAGCTAAGGAAGAGCCGTATAAATATAGGATGCCAGAGCTCATTTGGACAAACACAAATCACAACTGCAGAAATTCAGTGAGTGCGCAAGTTTGGAGAGTAGTTGCAGTTGCAGCTACTGCAACTAGTATTTTCAGTTTTAGGCTTGGACTTTCTCTTGGTTATGGTTTGTACTTTCTTCTTGTTACACTAGCTCTAGAGAGTGTTGCGCTACCTTGATTGGCTTTTGGACCTAGGGTTTTCTTCCAAAATTATTCTCTCTGTCAAGGTTAAGGTTTGCTTCCAATCTGAAGTAAAAAACTATACTCAGGAACCAACTTTTCCAAGTACACCAAATATTTCTAATGACATACAAATATGGTCCTTATATTTTGATTTATCCAAATCCCGGGAAGGGGTAGACATTGGTTGTGTTCTTATCGATCCCACAGGTAATAAAACATTTATTTTTTGTTGATTAGAGTTTGAATGTACTAACAACACAATAGAGTACGAAGCACTTCTGCAGGGACTAAGGAAGGCACTAGACATGAACGTGAAAAATTTGGTAGTATTTGGTGATTCAGAAATCGTAGTCAAACAGGTAAGAAATGAAATACATTGTTTGTGACCACATCTAAAGAATTACCAAACTGAGGTATGGGGTTTAATGCACAAATTTCTAGCATTTAATATAAATTCCATTCCTAGGATGAGTAATTTAGAATTTGATTTACTAGCCAATGTTGCTTCTAAATTGTTGCCTACTGAAGGTATTTCTCCTAACGCGTTCTCGGTCGAATTGTTATTCAAGCCATCAATTTCGGACAACATTACAAACTGAGAAGTATTTGATGATGATCAATAGATCATAAATTTTCCGCATATGGAAGACACCTTCCAAGATGCAGTTATCGACGAAAGAACTCATGATGAAAATCTTCAAGACTTCACAGTAATATCTGATCCTCGATCTACAGAATTATCGTTAGAGCTCGTAAAATCTATCCCCAAATCTTCTATTAGATTAGAAAAATTTTATGACCTACATGACAAGTTTAGAGGGGTAGTAAATTGCAAAACGAATAGTTCCTCTTTGTCGTACGAAACTGTCAACTTAGGAACACAAGATCGTCCTCAAAATATTAATTTGGGAAAAGGGTGCTCAGAACAGGAAAAATCAACTTTTATAAAATTATTCAAATAATTTAAAGATGTGTTTTCTTGGACTTACGACATTCTAAAAACTTTCGACCCAAACATCATATAACACGTAATTCCTATGAAACCCCAAACCCAACCGTTTCAACAAAAGTTGAGGAAAATGCATCCTAAACTAGAGCCTATCGTAAAAAAGGAACTTAATAAATTAATCACTACCAAGATCATCTTTCTAGTATGGCACACCCAATGGGTGTCTAACTTAGTCCCTGTAAGGGAAAAGAGTGGAGAAATTCGACTCTGTGTTGATTTTCGAAATTTAAACCGAGCCTCTGATAAAGACAACTACCTTGTTCCTCCAACGGAACAAATTCTTCAATAAGTATCCAGTTCTAAAAGACTATCTTTATTAGATGGTTTCTCAATATACAAGACGGTACTCATGTCTCCGTCAGACCATCTTAAAACTTCCTTTCGTACCAGGTGGGGCACTTACGCCTACAGAAAAATGCCTTTCGGATTGATAAATGTCGGTGCCACTTTCCAGAGGGAAATGGACATTGCCTTTCATGGCCTGATCAACCAGTCACTGGTGGTCTATCTAGACGATGTCACTGTATTTTCCAAAAACAAGAAAGACCACCTGTCTCATCTTAGGGTTGTGCTAGAACGATGTTCCAAGTTCGGCTTTTCCCTCAATCCTAAAAAATCAGTCTTTGCAGTAGAACAAGGTAAATTGCTTGGGTTTATAGTTTCTAAAGAAGGAATGATAATTTACCCTGAGAGAACCCAAGCCATTGCCAACCTTCCCCCACCTCTTCCAAGAATGCCATGCAATCCTTTTTGGCAAAAAATAATTTTGTCAGACGATTTGTTCCGAGCTTTTCAGAGATGATCGGACCTCTAAAAAATCTAATAAATAAGGATGTCCAGTACAAATGGGGATCACAGGAAAATCAAGCTTTCAAATCTATTAGAAAAACCATAATAGAAGCACCTTCCTTGATGAGCCCCGATTTTTCTCAGGATTTCACTCTATACACTTTTTCATCTGATAGATCCTATGCTTCTATTCTTACATAGAAAAATGTCGAAAGCAATGAGATACCCATTTCTTTCATGATCTCTTCTTTCAAAGGAGAATAACTTAATTACCCCACGGTAGATCAGTAGGCATATGTTGTTTTTAAAGTATTCAAACACTTCAGGTCTTACCTGTTGAAATCTAAGACCAAAGTTGTTGTTCCTTACCCCGTTGTAAGAACTCTGTTAGTACAAAAAGAGTTGGGTGAGAAAAGGGCAAATTGGATGACATCACTCCAGGAATATGATCTTGAAATAACCCCTGCCCATATTCTTAGAGGTCAAGGCCTTTGTAAACTAGTTCCTGATTTAGTTGAGTAATTAGAAAGTCAAATAAATACATCAACTACGAATCAACATAATGAAAAATAGATCAGTTGTGCACAAACTACGCCCAATTCATGGTATGATAATAACGGATTTTATTTGTTGCATGGAAATTCTCCTTGCAATATCGATCCAAAAAATAGAAGAGCACTAAGGCTTAAATATGCATCTTTCCAATTAATCAATGATATATTGTTTCGAAAGAATTTTGATGGTGTTTTTTTGAATTGTTTGGAAAAAGAGGAATAAAAAAGGGTGCTAGATGAACTTCATTCCAGTGATGTCGGTGGTCATTTTTGTGGAGATGCCACTGCTCACAAAGTACTAAGGGCTGGATACTACCGTCCGACCTTGTTTAAATATGCTCATACTTTGTCCCGCAAGTGTATAATCTGCCAAAAGGCTGTAGGGCGGGTGAAAAAATCAACTTTTCCCTTACAGCCTATTATTGTAGACAAACCTTTTTAGCAGTGGGGCCTGGATATTATAGGACCAATCAATCCACCTTCCTCATAGAAACAAAAATATATCCTCACATCAACATACTATTTCACGATATGGTTTGAAGCTTTACCGTTAAAAGTGGTCAATACGAATCAGGTAGTGTCATTTCTGAACTCTCATGTTATCACTCGATTCAGAATTCCTGAATGTCTGGTTTTTGAAAATGCTTCTTACTTTTATTCCCTAGATATGAATGTTTTCTCTCTAGAAAAAGGTACTAGGCCAGTTATTACCCTCAAGGGAACGGCCTAGTCGAGTCGACAAATAAGAATCTAATCAAGATTATAAAAAGGGCAGTGTCAGGAAACCACAAGAATTGGCACAATGCACTGTACAAAGAACTTTGGGCTGATAGGGTAACTCCAAAAGACTCCATTGGTAATTCTCCTTTCTTCCTTGTTTATGGAGGAGAATCCATCCTCCCCCCACATGTCTTGCTTCCTTCTCTGCAATTATCGTAGAAAGTTCAAGAAGAGGAGTGTCCTCCTCTAGAAAACTGGATAAATGATTTATTAAAATTAGAAGAGGTAAGAACACAAGAAAAACAAAAACTTGACGAGCACCAGCAAATTGTGGAGAGTTGGTTCGATACAAGTTCATCCTCTGAAAGGAATTTTGATGTTGAGGATTTGGTTCTCAAGTGGGACAAAGCACACGAGGGTAAGGGACAACATACCAAGTTCCAAAACCTGTGGCTGGGACCGTTTGTAATTTCTGAAAAATTGGCTCCTAGTTCTTTTCATCTGCATAACTTGGAGGGACAGTTGGAGACTTTCCTAGTGAATGGCTAGGCTCTCAAGAAGTATTTCACTTGATTATTTCAGATCCACCCTTTTGTAAATATTTTTAATTTTCTTTTCTGTTTTTTTTTTTTTTTTTTTCGTTCTTTTCATTTTGTTTGATTTTGATTTGTTTTCTAGATGATTATTTCTGGACCGCCATTCATTGTTGAAGGGAATCATATTTTTTATTCATTAGCAGTAGTTGATAATATTTAAAGCACCTGAATAGTAAGTGCTAAACTGATATCAGTGGAAGTAAGTTTCTCTCCAGTTATGTGTCTGGTTTCTCATTAAAATCACAGGAAAACACAATTATCCTTAAAAAACTTCTAACGCCATCCCTGTTTTAATGAGAACAACTCAATGTGATTCTCCATCCCAGAGATTATTTCTTAACATAATTCTAATTGTCCAAATTATGATGGAAGTCATCAAAATAGAAAAATAATTCTTAAATGATCAATCCTTTCATTACCAGACTGTGAGATCTTTAGTATCACCCAGCTCTCTTAATATCATGAAGTTTCTGGAAATTTATAAACAAATCTTAGAGAGTTGGAAGCACTGCAATGTGTGGGAATTTTGTGTAAACCCGTCGGGACACTGAACAGGTCTGCTGGCAGCAGGTAAATGCACACATGATACCAAGACAACTTCGTCGAGGTACTAAATAGGCATGTTGGCAGGGAAGCAATGTCGGGTTTCATATCGTTAAATATTTATTATGTTGGAATAGTTATTATTCTAGGACATATGTCCAGATTAGAAGAATGGTTCTTGTATCACTTTGTGGAGTGAGTGACTTATCCAGCATAATGCCTAATTACTTAGATGGAGTATGATTTTGAGATATGATACAGTTGACACTATCAGGTGATACTGATAGTGATGATGGTGCTCGTGATTTGATCATGAGATAACCTGTGTGGCTATGACGATGCTACCAGTTGAATGGTATGTGTTGAGGAAAATATATGAAATGATCTCACTCAAGCATTTTCATATTCTTCTTAGCTAGAGAAAAATAGATGGGAATATCACCCTATGTTTATATGCATCAAAATTAATATCCTAACTCACAAGTATTGATTACAAGTGCTTAGGATGGTTTTTTAATAAATAAGATCTTGATGAAAAATTCATTATTTATGTGATTTTCTAAATACAACAGTTGTTGAAATAAATATAGAGACAGAAGTAAAGACACCAAGTCAAGTCAAAACAGATGAGACATAAAGAAATCCTTTATTTTATTCCAATTCATCAAAGAATAGTTCTCTTTACAAAATTTCCTGAGGAAGTTTTAGACCAAATTGAAACTTAGACGTCCCCGATGAAACATACAAAAGGACTTCTGACAGAAAATTAAAAACTGAACTTTAAAATATAGATCAGCTTGCCACAGTTTGCTGCCCACTCGACTCTGCACAATATCCTTTGTCATTCATGAAAACTAATTCATGAGTAGACAAGTCTACACAGACTATCAAAGATAGATCAACACCTCTGAAAAACAAGTGTCTAAATGATGTAATTCATCCTTGAATCTTGTTTTCAACAATAAGACCCTGATATCATAAAAAATAATTAGGTTTCTAATGAATTAAGGAATGAATGAAAACTGAACTATCTCAATAAAAACTTAAAGAGAAAACCTTAGTATGATTCTCCTTCTATTCTCCTTTGTTCCTCCCTTTCCTTTTTCCTTTAAGCAAATTAGAATTGGTTGAAGTAGTTGAACTACTTCCTTAGTTAAGTTAACTAAAAATCAACAAATTTTTAGTTAGGCAGAAAATTAATAACTCATAGTAAGGGTTTTAAATAAATAATAACTCGTAGGTGGGACCCCTTGTGACTCCCTTTAGATTTTAACAATCATAACACAACTAGTTAATTAAAAAAAACATCCCTCCTTGTGACTCCCATCATCACATTCATATTTGACAATTTATCTGAATGATATTTGAAATTATTTTCAAAATATATTACTCATATATCCAAAAAGAACATGCTGTCCAAAATTTCTGAAGTGAACTGTCATCAACAATAAATAAAATAAAAACTTAAAATCCATATTTCCCACTCTGGGAGGCAATCCTTCCCTTGTTGTTGTTTTCACCTTTTAATCTCTTTGAATTTTCCTTAGGCTGTGTGGATCCTTTAGTTCTAATATCGTTGATCACATGAGAACAATCGTCCCTCAAATGCATGTGGGAGGACACAGATTTATCTGAACCATTGGAGGGTGAGGAAGGGGCAGCAGTGGATTTTCCTTTTTTAGGGGCATGGTGGGCCTCAGTTTTCAACATTTTACTTACATGGGAGGAATGAACTAGTCAGTGGAAAGGGGCAGCTTGGAAAATCAGATTTTTAGGTGGAGGAGAAGGTAAGGACAAGTTAGGCCAACCACGATGTTGGGAGACTGTCAGGTGGACAATCTCTTGCCATCCGTCGTTTTCTGGAACTTCAGGTTGCAATGAGACACGAGGAGGAACGGGAATACTGGGGACCTATGGGGCTTAGAAGGGATCCCTTTTAGGTCTACGTTGGAAAACTCCTTGCCCAATCCGGTTAAAAACCCCAACTTGAAATAGCTCGCCTAAATGTTGCGAGTGAACATCAAAGTGTATGGAGAATATTGGCCTTCTAGGGCCCCTGTTCCAATTACCTCTTTCTTGGTTACCTATGCCATGGCTACCTCGGCTGAAACATCTCATACCTGTATGCATAATTGATTAGCAAATAGTTTTTTTAACGACCATACATGACAACTCCTTTAAAAATATGAAATAAATTTTGGCTCAGCAACATATCAGGACTCATGCAATCCAATCCATACAAATTGTTTAATCATTTTCAATGAGCAGGGGTTGAACAAAGGTTCTGGGATATGCGAGGGGTTTGTATTGAGTGAAAAATGTTAAAATGAGGAGAAAAAGAGCATGGTTACTTCTCATAGACAACAAACAATCAACTATAATGTAAACCAAAGAACATATCAATGTAATCCAACAAAGAAATTGTGATTTAAAACTATTACAATACATAGTTCCTCTTAAATGTAATTAAATTTTAGGAACAGGGAGTGGATAATGAATATGGGAAAGCGAGGGGATTGTAATTAGTGAAAATTGAAATAATGGTCGGGAAAAGAGCATATACTATTCATAAAATCAATTAAGTAATCCGCCAAACAATTCTGTATTTAATGCAAATGATCCAACACTAACCAAATAATTATTGTGATCAATTAACAATTATTGTGTATAATTTAACCATTATTGTGTGTTAAATTTGCTCATTGTTCACATTTAAATCCTTAACACTTTTAATTAACGCAATGCCATCTTACTCAAAACAATAGGCCTTCCAAACAACCTGTATAAGAAATATGTTTCCTTTCACTTGTCCCATTATATTTAAAACAATTTCAAATGAGCACATAGTCATTTCTTTCCACTCTGTTCAACATCCAAACATCAACCATTGTCCATGAATTATCTCCTCGAATCAAACACAGACACAAGTTCTTTTAAAATCGTTCCCAATTCCATTCCTCTAATCAATTTAACAATTAACTTGTAATGAAACCATACTGTTATAAAAACCATGCCCATCTCTGATACGATGCACGATATCCATAAAACATACACAGTAGACAACCAAGTCACAAATATCATGATTTTAAATTGCAATAATCTCGATTGGCAATTAAAACACACGGTAAAAACAACCATCATTTCAACTTATACCATGTTGTAGGAAACACACAACCCTGTGCATAACGCAAGGAAGCATACTCCCAATCAAACCATAAACAATGTTGAGTTATCAATCCAACACAAGGAGGCAGTGACTGTATGCACAATTCCATTTCTCAACCAATTTAAACCATGCTGAGCTATCGAATCAACTGTCACAATAAAAGAATACAACGATTATACACCAATGATCATTTCTGATTGCAACTGTGTAATCAACCCGATCAACAAAGACGAGCCCATAATAAAACCACTGTCAATGCTACTGCATAACAATCAACAATATACTTGACCGGAAATAATTGGTTATTTATCAAAATCGGGCCTTGAATAATCAAGGTTGAGCTCTGAGTAATCAAGGGTTCGCTCAGTAGAACCAACACAGGGAGACTAGATTCGACCATACAAACAATAGGTGAGAACCCTTTGAGACAACGCGGTGGTCACATAGGCCATGTAACTAATATCTTTCAAGACAGGGTGACAGTTCACACCAGGTAGGAAATATTATGAACAGAGGAGTAGAGGCTTCTTACTGAACAGTAATAACGCCGAGAACACGTAGGGAATAACCCTCGTGGTTTTCCCCAAAAAACAAAATAATGTTGATATAAATACAGAGCTCAGATAATAGAAACCAACCCTAACAAAACCTCTTGGCATAATATCCACCATAACCAACTTGTGTAGAGACTGGAAACATAAAATGAGCCCACAACTAGGTGAAAATGATATGCAACTAACCAAGGTGATCCAACAATTTCACAGCAACCCCATAACAACAAATGCGACCAGGTATGGTTACAAGGACTGCGAGGAGATGGCCAACAAATCCATATGGAATGAAACCCTCGAAAAAAACTTATAAATACAACAGAGAGCCTTCATGGCTTCCACTACACAAAATAATCAATGGACTCGTGACTTTAACTATCCATTTTTTTCATTTGCAACGACTACCACAAAAACAATCATTACATAGAACGCTAAGAAATTACATAGTGGCCAAACTCAAGGAAAATATAGACCAATACATCAATGATCCAACATCTATTTCATAACCAGAGTGAGTTCATGGATGGCGAAAAAAAAACATACCTGTAACCAAATTGCCTTAAAAATGCGAGCTTGGTCGAGCAATTCCTTCCTCGCCTGAATATCGGAGCTTAACCACAAAAAAATCAAATGAACATAACCAAGCTAGGGTGACGTCTATTGGGAGAGGTATGGAGTGATGTGTAGTAAATGCACGTCGCTTCCATCCTCTACCCATTCAATTACTTAGTACACACCAGCCAACCATCAATTAATCCATGCATCGAAACCAACATCCATTACTTGCCAAGTGTGCCACCCTATATCACATTAACCATTGCCAAACATACCATAATGCATATCAAATGTGACTTCATATAACTCAATACATCGTATAGCCACTACAATGGTTAGTTAGGACTAACACCATTTCTTTAATTTCAAATGCATATAGTGTAGCATAGTATAACATAGTTTAGTTTCTTCTCCTGAGAATTTTCCATAGGTATCCTTTCTAATGCTCTTATTTCTTGTTATAACTAACATGTGTCTTGTGCATGTACAACATGTGATGATTCATGGCTTAAAAAACAATGCCATAACCGTGAATATAAGCCATTCATACATAAAATTTAGAGCTTAGAGAAACAAAACGCACACATAGCATGCATTATCCATATGCCCTTATGTCACAAATAAAACCAAGATTTCATCATCAATCATGTAGAACCTTGTAAGTAGTGTCAAACAACAGCAAAAAATATCAAATACGAACCTCATCTGATCCTCCAATCTACAAGGGGGTCCCACCTACTAGTATTATATATATCATTATCTTATAAATAATAGGCTCTAGCAATACTTTGAGGGCGAAATCCTCGTTGTGATTTTTATCGTCAACAGTATGTTTGTGCTCAAGACCATTACCTTTAAATACCTCCCTATATAGGAGGGAGTGTTGATATTATGGTAGTTGTGAGAGGTATTAAACCTTCACGTGTAACCCTGACAAGAATAGAATATTCTGGGAAGCAAGAAGAAACTCTAAAGCATTGGACATAACCCTAGAAGACAAATCGGCTAAAGAAAATAATTAATATTGAGTTTTTAGCCTCCAGAAAGAGAAGTCGGCCTAGACAGCTAAGGAAGAGCCATATAAATATAGGATGTCGGAGCTCATTTGGACAAACACAAATCAAAAATACAGAAATTCAGTGAGTGCGCAAGTTTGGAGAGTAGTTGCAGTTGCAGCTACTGCAACTAGTATTTTTGGTTTTAGGCTTGGAATTTCTCTTGGTTATGGTTTCTACTTTCTTCTTGGTACACTAGCTCTAGAGAGTCGTGCGCTACCTTGATTGGCTTTTGGACCTAGTTTTTGCTTCCAAAAGTATTCTCTCTTTTGGACCTTGATTCTTCCTCTTTATTATGGGAACTCTCCCCCCATTCATGGTGGGTCACCATCACTGTTCTTAGAGCTTGTCTAGGAAATCTCAGATTGGTTAAGTGTTGAGAATCAACGGTTCGTTTTTAGTCAACTTTTCCATTATCTTAAAAATAGAATGGTACATTTGTAAATCGATATTATGTTGTAGAAATCTATTTTTTTACAGTAGTATGCAGTCCCTATTTGGTTCCGCAAAAACAACATATCATTGTGTTCCTCTCTCTAGTAAGGAGGTTTTTAATAAATCCCTGGGAGTAATTATTTTTCAGTTTATTATTTGCTAGATTCCAAGGTTAATCATTGCACAATGAAATCTGTTGGGATTCCACGCACTAGGTAAAATAGGGACTCAAGAAACGTAGGATCAGATGATCTGGAAATACCCATCATTGTTCGAGGTATCCGTGGTCAAAATATGGGTGGGTAAGCTTTCGAATCTAGATCGTTGATTAAGGTCGGATCAACGGTTTGCATCCTTATACATCCTAAAAGTAGTCATGACTTATGCTAAAGAGTCAGTGGCTCCAATGAGAAGCACCCACATAAGCCACACATGAGTTAACTAAGTTTACTTCGTGCTGGTGTTTTTTGGGGTGTCCACTAGGGAACACATGGTGGTTAGTAAGGCCATAGTTGCATTCTTATAGGTGGTTTTATTACTTCCCCTCGGCCTCCTACCATACCAAGAAGAAATTAACTCTTGGGCACTCAAAGGCATAAGTACTTGGTCACGCAAATGGGTATTAGTAGGCCCTTATAAATAGGGTAGGATAGTATATCCTTCCATTTATATTTAGCTAATAAAATGTATTCAACTCCTTCGTGAGCCCAAGCAGGCCAAGTGCAGTTTCCTGCTTTGATACCAGTTTGTAACATACTCTACCCCTTAAGGAATTATAAGGGATGGGGTGTCCAATTTTTCTCGCTTTATCCAAATTATCTTACTTCCTTCCATTTGCATCTCCTATCAACCTCTCCATCAAGTTGGGTCTTCAACCTCCTTACACCTAGTGGTGACATTGCAAATGGAATAAATTAAAGGATTTCTCTAATTATAAGATTATTGATGGATACAAGTGGATGTGTACAAATCCAACTCTTGAAGCATAGTGATGGATACAAGTGTATGTGTACAAATCCAACTCTTGATGGACACCTAAATAATTTTTGGAGGTTGTTAGGTTAAACTTGACTAGGTAAAAGAGTCAAATTTGTTAGATCAACAATAGTGGTTTTAGGCACATGGTTTTGGTAGCATGTGGTTTCACATCCCATGGATTTCATGTAATAAAGCCTTTAAAAGGCTTGTAATACTCCATTGTAATGGGTCAAGATTTGAGAGGTGAAGGCTCACTTGGTCTGGGACAAGAGGTTGGTCGGCTTGGTTGGGTTTGGCTAAGGTGGTTGGTTTTCTCGTAAGGGTTTTTGAGTAGAAATACTTTTTTTTATGTGTGCATGTTTCTATGTTTATATTTATTATTTCTATTGATTTTTAATATGGTATCGTATCTTAAGGTTTGCTTGGATAACAAATTATCTTAAAAGGGGGGATTTTGTGGTGAAGCCATGGGAGATGGGCACATTTTCGGTAGAAGTTGTTTTAACATTCACCACCAGAATGGTTGTAGGCATGATTTTCTTAATGAGGTGGATAAGTCGTTGGATCAAGTCCGGGGAAGTGAAAGTAGAAGGCAATAGTGAAATAGTCATCGCCACGATCTTCCATTCGTGGATCATCAAGAAATCAATGTGATCGAGGTGGATGAGCTTGAATTAGAAGGGGACATTGAGTTGCTTGGAAAAATTACATGGATTGTCTCTAGTAATATGGATCTCAAGGGATGAGGAGGCAGAACCAAGTGCAGTGAGGCGGACATGCGGAGCGCCTTCGAGTTTGACCACGATTTTTTTGAGAAAGGATGCCCATTGATCACCTAGGCCTATTTCAAATTATATGATATATATTTCTTCATCACACTCAAGTGCCTCCAAGAGTGCCTGGCTAATGGTGAAATGTGTGAATTGCACCAACAAAGAGGCATCCCAGAAACTCTTATATATGCTTATCTTGTGGACCATGTCCAATGGTGAAGAATTAATTGAATTTCTAGTGCTAGTTCTAGTGCCAATAGCATTATGTTTGTCTCCGTCCATGTTCATGGTGTTAAGGATTCAGGAAGTGAGAGACTCCTTGAAATAGAAATCCACCTGGTGAAGGGGCTTTCCGAGAGGGGAGAGATGTTGATTGAGTCACGCCAATATCGCCTGAGCATGATATAAGTTGTCCAGTTCCATAGCCTCCATTTCTTTAAGAAGTTTTTCCAATATTACCTACACCATAAACCCCTACCTTGAAAGTATGATTAACAATGGCCTTCTTCCTGAGTTGGTGGTGGTGGTGGTGGTGCGGAGACAGTGGAGGAAATGACTGGTGGAGAAATTGTTGTCGCCTCTATAGATACTGGAGAATTTCTTGATGTTGTTGGGGTTTCATCATGTTCATGTATTCATGTTTATTGAATTTTTGCTACCATGGCTAGTGCTCAAGACCAAAATGTCATGGGATGTCACTAGGCCAAATCAATGCAAAGTAATTTATGGGTCATTATGAGTGTCATAAATGTTGGATAATATTATGCAACAAAAGAATAGGATCGACGGTGGTGATCCAGAAGATATACCAAGAAGTGAGCATGAGGATATGGAGCAAAGGCCAATGCAATGGAAAGGTGAGAGGATAGAAGCATAAGTGTCGAGATAGAAACAAAAAAGAAAATATTTTAATGGAGTTGAAGATATTTATTTCATGTAAATGGGCATATGCCTATAACACCTAGTTAGGAATGTGTATCCTTGATAACTTACCAATAAATTCTAGACGCAGACCTAGGTGATAGGGGGGAGAATGTTAGTTTCTTGGGTACTCTGGTTATAAAATTTGAGGGGGGTAGGGCCTAGAGGTGAGCAGTTCGGAATCACTTGGTGGTTTGGTCATATTTGGTCATGGGAAACCTTATGTAAAGTTTAAAGGGAGGAAATTTAGGTTAAAATTGACTTGTTAAAAGAGTCAAAGTTGTCAGATCAATAGTGGTGGTTTCATGCACATGGTTTTGGTATCCCCTAGTTTCAAATCCCATGGATTTCGTGTAATAAAGCCTTTAAAAGGATGGAAATGCTCAATTGTAATGGGTCGAGAGTTTAGAGGTGAAGGATCACTTGGTTGGGGCTAGGACATTGGTCGGGTTTGGACAAGGACAATAATAGATCTATCATTCGATGGTTTTTCCCATAAGGGTTTTCCAGGAGAAATATTGTTTTTGGTGTGTGCATGTTGCTATGTTGGTATTTATTATTTCTCTTGATTTTTAATAGAGGTTTGAAAATGAATGTTTGCAAAATTAGTCATAATTATGTTGAATATTATAAATTCTCACACATATCAACTCCAAAAGATCTTACTTAAAGTTGTGGAGGCCCACGTCTAGGTAATGTGTTGGATTACTGAGAGGGGGGGGTGAAACAATAATAGAGCAATTGAATCCTTTTTAACCACAATATGCAAGTGTTATATCAATGTAGCATTATCATCCAGTAGTTACAGAGTAAATAAACAATGAAAAAATGAGAAATCATACACATACATAGTACACCGGTGTTTTTATGTGGAAACCCAGGGTGAGAGAAAACCACAAAATGTTTTTTCTTATATGTCTTTAAGAATTACATTCATTGGAAGCACCAATTTCCTTTTTTTTCCAACTGCAACTGGAAGGAGGCTCCAACCCCCTAGTTTCTTAGGCTACAACATGAGGGAAGATCCAACTCCCCTATTCTCTGGCTACAACCAAAAGGAGGCTACAACCCCCTATGTTCTCCGGCTACAACCACCCGTCCTTTCCCCATCCAACCTCCCTGACGTATAAGTAGAATGATGGAACCACTGTCACACTATCACTGTGAGATATACTATTGTAAACATGTACCAATCAACCTGCACCAAACAAACTGTACCAATAATCTGAACAATGCATCCACCATGCATCAATTTGTACCTCAACCTGTAATCAACTTGTACCATAAACAAGTCTATCAACCATGCACCAACCTATACCAAACAACCTGTAATCAGGTTGTACCATAAACAAGTGCATCCAACCATGTACCAAGTATGTACCAATCATGTATCAACTACTCATCAACTATGACTCATCAAGATGTACCAACATCATCAACTATACACCTCATGTATGTGCCAACTCATCAACTACTTGTCTGAACCATGTACCCAACATGTGACTCAACCAAAAGCCCTCATCAATTTCGTCATCCAAATATGATTTTTAACTTTGTAGTAAACCTGGTGTATATGATCACATACCTGCAAATCTTCCTTAACTTTAACAACAAGAGACTAGCATTTTCATCAAACTTTACTTTAGTCTCACATTTCTAGTTTTGGATTAGTCAACAACCTTAACTTGAAATAATCATAACTATGTACCTGTAATGAATAAAGATCTGAAAATAGTACACAATTTTTTTCAGTGTGTTTTATGCAATTCCTACAGGTGTCACTACTTGGAACCTCTCAGAAAATGAGTTATAGAAAAAATGACATACCTTGTTGAATTATGGCTTATTCTAGAGAGCGAACTTATAGAGCATTCCCCGCACAGAATATTTGTTGTATGGATCTGAAATTTTTACACAGAATACTACAGAATGTACTCTGACCAACACATTTTGTCTTACTGAATTTGGATCTATTATGACGAAGTTATGATGTTTTTACCCGAAACACCTGTTTTAGACTAGTTTCAGGACTAGCAACAAACCCTATTTTCCACGGAGTGTAAATCCAAAAATACAACGACCTACAAGATGAAATGTTTACCAAAGTTACTTGGATATGTTTCCTCAATGGTCTCCCAAGTTCATGGTTTGAATCATTCTATAAAAAAAATTATTACAAAAATGGTGAGATGACCTGTAAATAACATACCTTAGAAAGAATCATCAAAAGAATTTATCCTCCCTTGAATTTCGGCCTTCTTTACTTCACCTTCGCTCTGAAATTTGGTTTAGATATCCTTTGGTTACCTCAGTCACCTGTAGATATTCAATATGCTCAAGTGTGATTAAAATGAGAGAGCCTTGCCTCTTATTTATACTTTCATGTAGCTTCCTCAAGGGGTTACCTTTTAACCATCTTAACCCAATTTCCTTATTTTAGGGCTAACCCACTTCTAACCACTTTCCATAATTAGAAATTTCTCCATTTACTTTATTATTTAAATAAGCCTCCTTGAATTTGTCACTTCACTTTATTATTTAAATAATCCTCCTTGACTTTGTCACTTCACTTTATTATTTAAATAATCCTCTTTGACTTTGCCACTTCACTTTATTATTTAAATAATTTATTCTTTGTAAGCACTTTGACTTCTTTGAATTTTTGAGGCTTCAAGCCAACATATAAGAGTCCTCCAACTTCGTAAGGCCATAACTCTCAAACTGTGAGGAGTTATGTGACGTTCCACATACCACTAGAAATGGAATGACATGTACTATCCATATAGAATAGTCTTACCTAAAAATATGTTAAAACGTATATCATTATACGTCAAACAAACTTGGTTCCATTACCCAAACATGGGTTCTCCAACTTCCCATGGCCATAACTCTCTAACCGTGAGGAGTTATGTGACGTTCCACATACCAATGAAAATGGAATGACATGTACTATCCATTGTGAATAGTCTTACCTTCAAATATATTTAAACTCATACCATTATACATGAAACAACCTTGGGTCCATTACCCAAACCTTTCTGCTACCAGGATTCTCTACCGAACTTTCTCCAAGAGTTGACATCAATCACTAAGGGTTGAAATCAATCTACAATATCACTCTCCAATGGTTGACATCAATGACAACTAGCAATCCATACTAACTTTCCATCAACCTAAGCCAACTGTCTTTCAATCTCCCCCTTTGGAAATGATGGCAACACCAACATTGATGGAAACACTTAGTCATGATAAAATCCATGCTTATACTCCTCATCAATGTTTCTATCTCTCCCCCATTGACATCAATGGAAAAGGGTATCTCCCTTTGGGGTTTCTACCCTTGTGACCATCGCTCCCCCTGTAACCATGCCTCTGTGCTCTTTCTAAAATCATTTACCTTTGCATTTGATAAATCTCTCCCCCTTTGTCATCAATGGAAAAGGTATATTTCCATCCGGGGCTTCTCACCCTAACTAAACAATCCTTGGGGATACCCCCCTTGAATAAAATCTTCCTAAACTGATCTTCCAACATGAATTGTCCTCTTTATGGTCATTCCTTGTGTAAATCTAAGACATATAAGATAAGCATTCAAAAGCATTCATTTTGGAGTAGAAATTACTCCTAGTCTCTGGCAAAGATACTCAAAGGCTTCCCATGGAAGCGATTTTTTAAATATGTCTGCCACTTGTTCTTTTGTGCCTGTTAATGCTTTGGAAATTCCTAGAGGTTGTTAGGAAAGAAGGAATTTACCAGAGGTAACTTATCCAACCGCTTCAAAACTGGAATCTAGCCCTACCAGCTTCATAGAGGGATCTCTCCGGGTGATTTAGATATGTTTCAAATTTAAAATATTAGGCTAATTGAATAAAATATGTTTGTTTTGTTTGTTGTCGTTTTTATTAAGTTGGCTGAGGGAGATTTACACATCCATTGGGCTATGGGGTCTGTATTATGAGATAAAAACCTAAAGTAGCTGGTCTGACACTTGTTTTTCCTTGGGGTAGCTGGTTTGGTAAGAAGATTTGAGTTCCTGGAGGTTCTCAATCTCCTTTTGGAGCCTGCTAATCTCTGTTTCTTGCAGATTCATCTCCTCCATGGATTTAGCCAGTTCAACAGTCTTTTCCAGAGACGTCAGTGGAGTTGCCGATGAAATTTCTACCAATGACGTTGTGCTCACTCTTGAGAGTGGAACTGCACTCAATGGAATGACTTCCATGGGTTTTGACTGCTCTTTCTCTTTCACTAGTTTCTCCAATTCATCATCCATTTCCTTCAATTGTGCATTCTGCTCCATGATCAACTTAAGCATCTCATCTTTTTCTCCTTCTGTCTTCACCATTTCCTTCGTCTGTGAGTCTATTGTGGTTGGCAGCTTCAATTGTTTCCTCAGAGATGCTATGTCATAATTTTTCTTCTTGAGCATATCCTCAACTGCTTTCACATTCGAGGAATCATATCCGATCTTGAGGACCAACTCTCCCAACGTATTGATCCTGTTATCCTTGGGAAAGGATGATATTTTTTCCAACTTCAACTGAGTCTGGACATTGTTTAGAGATACCTGTAGCTTGGATGTGGTGGTGGAAGCATGGGCCAATGTGGAGAAAACCATTTCTCCAGTCTGCCTGTGCAGATCCATTTGATTAGCTGGATGCACATCCTTTGTCTGGAATTCAAAAGTGGCCCTTTTGTAATCGGTGATTACCTTTGGGTCTGGAACCTATGCTTGGAGAAACGCCATGTCCATTCTACCCTTCTCAGTGTCGAATGTCGATAGCAGTCTGTGTTGTGCAGTCGATGTTTGCTTCCAGAACTGAGCATATGTACTGTTGGTCAGCGTCTGATTCTTTTTCTTGATCAAATCATATTTCTCAAAAATACTCAGCTTCGGTCTTGCTTTGCCTGGCCGGTTACCAGGTGGAGTATTTGTAGTCTTTTTAGGCAATACTGCGGCTATGATCTGCTTTCTTATTGTACTAAGGAGTGACTGATCCACCTCCATAGTGGTAGTGGATTGAATTTCCTTTTCACCCACTGTGTCAGGTTTCTGAGTGATTTTTGGCCTCTTCGTGTGCAATTGGAATTCTTCAGATGATACTTCAGTGATGGAAGGTGAAGTGTCCTTACTAGGCCTTTTCTCCTTTGGGACTTGTGGTGTAGTCATCAGTGAAATAGTGGCTGAAGGGTCCTGTTGTTCTGCCTAAACCAGAGTGTTTGGTTCCCATTCTGTCTGGTTGACGAACTTCTCTACCTCATGCTTAGATGTGTGAACATATGGGATATTATTATTCTTGATCCTCATATCATAAATTATCTTGCACGGATCATAGTGCCAAGCGAAACTAACAGAAAATTTCATTCCTTTTAGCAGTCTGTCTACTTTCTCTCTGGCGCCTCGGCTGTTGCAGATGAAAGACCCAATATTCCCTTTGATTCTGAGCTGCTGCTTCTTCTTCAGAGACACAAAATGTATGTCATCTAAGTTTATCACCTGCCTTATGTATTCCAGTGAAAAAATTCTAATAGGTAAGTACCTAGGCAATTTATATGGGGACAACTTGCACCCATAGACTCTTATCTCAGTATGATTTTGGTATAGGTACCAATCACCATTCTTTGTAAGGTTCGAGAGATGTAGAATCCTCTGAATTTCCTCATCAATTCTAGGTTCGGGTCTGCCGCTAAGCATACTCACCACTGGGTGGTAGAACTACTCGATGAACTTCTTGAAACTAAATTCCGTGGAGTTATGTCTGAGCAAAGAAGTCCATGATGTTACTGCCTGTGGTCTACCATCCTCATCCATCTTCTGCATAGAAAAAGAAAATATGTCCGCCTGGAAGAAAACTAACAGGTATGCCAGTATTGAATAATATCGGAACATGCCTTCTGTGGTGAAATTTATGAATTGTTCCTGAATGTTGTCTGCCAGGAATGTGCTGTAGTCGAACTGTGTAGTGGGTTTCTCATCGGTGGAGAAAATGGACAGAAATCCCAAAATGGGTTCATCTACCCATTGATCTCAAAAATATCCAAGAAAGGCACATAGTGATGTGATGACCTAGTTTCCTTTTACTAATAACAGGGAGGAAGGATAAGGGGGGTTTGTAGTGGGGAGCTAAGCGGATTGTGGAAGAAAAAGCTCAAAAATCTGAGCTCTTTGAGGGAATGACAACTTCTGGTGGAGCTCTGTGATGGTTTCAAGGTTAAATGGTGAGGCGGATTCAGCTCTGGATATCTACATCATCTGGTCGATGGTTTTTGGTGTGATGAGGAAAAGAATTTCCCCAGACGAGGACACAATGGATCTTTGTTCAGGGATATAATGGGCTTGGCACTTGACAATGAATTCTGGGAAGTGGTGAATCTGGGGGAAAAGATACAAGGGTAGGTTGGACTCCCAGAGCCCAATTTCGTCACTCTGGTCTAGGAAAACTTCTTTAAGCCATGACTATAGGTCTGCGAAGTCGAATTCCCATCTTGTGTCTCTGATTAAGTAGTCTTTGTCGGCCAGAGGAATCCTGTCGAGGTCAATAAGAGGCGAGAGAAAAGGATTCTCCTCACCTTCTGTTCACTTTGATTTTGGCACCATCACTGTAACAATACTTGCAAATAAAACAAAAGGTCAGCGGGGATGACTGTGGCTTTGGGTAACTGACCGTAACGGAGACGAATCGGGAGAAAATGCTCTGGTGTGGAAGGAAAAGGTATTTTTCTAGTGAAAGGACACAGTAAGCGAATGGAATAAGATGGGAAACGGTGGTTTTGAATGAATGGATATCCATTGGGTGCAGAAGACAGGTCAGCAGGCTAACGGATAAGTCAGCCAGTAATAAATTGCCAACGAATCATTTGGAGCATGAGATGGAAGGTAATGATGAATGGTGAATATGGTTGGGTGATGTGGTAGGTGTTGATTGGGGAAAAAGGCCATGGTGACGGGACTGACCATGGGTGAACAAGGGAGAAAAATTGGCATAGTTATGGGACGTGACTCTTGTGGAAAAGGTGGATGATGACATCATGAGGTGACGAAGTATGTCAGATAGTAACAGGCGGTGGGATTTGGAACTAATGGATTTATGCCACATATAGATAGGGGGGCCACTGAATAATATTCCATTATGGACCCCCCCCCCCCCACCGTTAAAGGTA